>JAOVVI020005838.1:0-16115 GCA_028571085.2 Nepenthes alata
GCAGCCCCTCCGAGATCGGCGCCCTGGCAGGGCACGCAGGGGGGTTTCCTGCGAAAGCCTTCACCTAGCAGGTGACGGCACCCGCGGAGACCCTCAAAGAATCTGCTCAAGCCAGCCAGGCCACGGCCCGGAAGGAACTGCACGGCGAAAGCAAAATGGCCGAGCCACCCACGTTAGAAAAGGAAACAAATTGCAGGGCAAGAGCTACAACAGTCTTCAGCAAGGACTCCAAGTATTCGGCTGGTCCATCCAACTCCCGCTCGAGGATCTGCTAAGGGCAGAAAGGGCCAGGGTCTCGTCATCGTCACTCCAATGGTTGCCAAGGGATGAGCTCGTTTTCTTGAAGTATCCTCCTATTTATGAGCGAGGTCCTGACCGTCCCATCATCCAGCGTGGCACGGCTCCCAGCAAACGTCTTTCGGGCAACAGCGGAGACCGCTGGTTAGATGCGGCCCGAGTTGCGCGAATCTTGCTTAGTGAAGCGACGGGACACGGCAGTAGCTGAAAAGCCTGCCTCAGCTCCCGGGGAAGGCACAAACTCGGAAAGCGACAAAAAATGGTGCGGCACGAGGAAGGATTCGGAAATGGGCCCAGAGAACATGCCATGCCCGACCACTGACCGGCCCAGGCATGGGGCGCTAGTGTTGGGTCCATGTCCAGGCCCATGAGATGTATCCAGGCCCACGAAGAATCCAGAAGCCCACAATAGCAATCAGCCCAGCCCAAGTGGGGAAAATCGCAAGCCTGCGCTGGAGGAAGGCAACGGTAACCTGCAACGCATTAAATGCGCCGTCGGGAACAGGCGAAAGGCTAGCCAATAGAGGCGTAGCCGGGCGGCGCCAACGAGGCACGCCACCGTCAGCCCACGACTCTTGCTGCCGTTTGCAGGCAGCCAGTCAATCCCCTGAGGGAAAAAGTAGATATGGACAACAACGTTCAAAAGTGTGTCAGCGCGGAAACAGGGTAGCCGGCACGACCGGCAGTCCACAGCATTGACCGGCGGTATGGCGACCCAGAAAACGGGCATTTTGGTCGCCCAATAGCCCAACGGGTAGGGGGATATAAAATCCCTCACAACCCACAGTAAAGGGATTGGCTCCAAAATTCTCCCCAGAGATCTCCTGTGACCCTTTGATAACTGCTTCCAGTTACAGAGGGCGAAGGACGATCCACATACTCCTTTGAAACCAAGCATCCAAGCTTAGATTCTCATCCCAGCATCCTTGAGGATCACGGGAAGTTAGCCACCTGCGGCGGTGCATCTGGGAAGCCAGGCCTTCCATCACCTGCTCATTGCATTTCTCCATACCATCGCACAAGCATCCCACACGCTTACACAGCATTTCTCCGCGCACCTTCTTTAGCGTGCGCCATTTCCGTTATTGCGGGAATTTGCTGACTTGAGCGTCGGAGCGGCCTCGGTGGGAGAAATCTTGCCGAACCCCTGACCTCTTGTTTGTTGTTTGTGTTGTGTAGGCCCAGATTAAAAGAGACGGAGACCGGATCCTTCCTCCGAAGCTACCGCACGCAGAGGAATCCGAAGGCTCTCTAATCCGTACGACAACCGCGGTCCCAAGACGTAACATATATATTGACTAATATTTATAATAATTATAATAAAAATAATTACTACATTATTACTCTTATCCGTACTTTCTCCAAATTACCTCAGGTTATTACTATCGTGCGTATCACCATCCGACCCAGCACCACTGCGGCACTACCCACAGGAGTGAGTGGAGGGGTCAGTGTCAGTATTGCCACCGTTATCTTGGCCGCAGCTGTTGCTTTTGAAGAAATGTCAACCTACCCTACCCAGCTAGCTGCGACGGATGATTTGGACCCACCAACCTACACTTTTTCCCCACAACTTTTCCTTTTTCCATCCATTTTGGCGTGGGATAAGGACTTTAGAATTTACCACACTTACGTGTTACACTCAGTCTATTATTATTATCTATTTTTAAACAATATAATTTTATTATAATAATTTAGATGACTTATATCTTGTAATAAGTTTAGTACATTTTAATATATTATTATAATATTAATATTTTAAATTATCAAAATGAGAATCTCCTCTGTTAAAAATATCATAAAAGGCTCATCCTACACGCCAAACCTAAAATTCTGTAAATTTTATATGGTTTGGATCGAGAAAACGAACAAGATGCTGCGAAAGCATACGCTAACTTCGCTGGATAGGAGTGAGAGGCAACAACTGTAGATCACATTGTACGGCAACATCTTCTGCAAACAAGTGTCATTTTAATTTGAACTCTTCATTCATTTGAACATTTCATTTATTCAAACTCTTAGGTCGATCGAACTTTTAATTCATCCAAACTCTCTGTTCATTTGAAAGGGTCATTCATTCAAATTCGTAATTCATCCAAACTAGTTGTTTATCTGAAATATTTGTTCATCCAAATTCTTAACTCATCCAAATTATTTGTTTATATGAATGGGTCATTCATTTGAACTCTTAGTTTAACTTCACTTTTCCTTCATCCAATCTCCTAATTCATTTGAGCATTTCGTACAATTGAGCACCTAGTTCATCTGAACCCTTCATTCATTCAAATAAGTTATTCATCCAAACTCTTGGTTTATCCAAACTCTTCAGCCACCTGAACACCCAATTCATCTGAACTCATCATTCATCTACACTCCTAGTCCATTCAAACTCTGCATTCATCCAAACGAGTCATTCATCCCAACTTCTAGTTTATCCAAACTTTTAGTTTATCTAAACTCTTAGTCATCAAAACAAGTTATTCATACGAACTCTTAATTCATTCAAACGGATCACTCATCCGTACTCTTCGTTCATTCGAATGGGTTGTTCGTCTAAACTTCTAGTTCTTTTGAAATCTTCATTCTTTCAAATGGGTCATTCATCCAAACACCTAATTCTTGTAAACTCTTTGTTTAGGTTGTTCATTTGAATGCCTAGTTCATCTTGTTGGGGTCACTCCCTCGTGGCACTTATGTTCACGGACTCCATTGGAAAAAATAGACAAGGACGTTTGGAGTGGTCCGAGAAGCCTGTCATGCGGACGATGACTCATTGGAGGTGTCATGTCGGAGAGGTTGCTGAGCATATGGACGAGGACTCCAGAAATCTAGGCATTGACTCTCACTCTCCCGTAGGCCTGTTGTAGCCGTATTTTACAGGTAGACAGTTAACCCACTCTGATTAGATGTTAAGGTAGCTGCAACTTTTTAGAGTGTCAGGCCTGGCATTCTGGCACGCCGGGCGTGCGCATGGCATGGAAGGCCTAAAGGGCGTGGTCCTGTCACCCTACTGGTAATAGGGTGGCTGGCTGTCCACTAGGCCCATTGAGTATATAAAGGCTTGTGCCCTTTGCTTGCTATATAAGAAGAGTGGTTGTTGGCTTTGTGCATGGGTGTGTGAGTAAGTAAGTATTTTTAAGGAGCTTAGAGAGAGTTGTAGGCAAGCCTTGTTGTAAAGATAGAGAGAGAGACACTTTTGAAGAGAGATTGTGTAATATACAATTAGTGATTGCTTTTCGTTGATTGAGCTTGTGTAGCTAATATTATTGTAAACAATTATTCTTTATAGTGTATTCTTTGGTGGTTTTTTTCTTAGTTGATAAGGGTCTTTCCACGTTAAATCTCATGTGTGTGTTTCTCTCGTTTGTTCTATCTCTACTTTTGGCCGTCCAACCGAGAGCACTACTCTGTTGCTGTCCAAGTGCTCCGTCCGTCAAATCACCGTGTCTTCCATTTTACACAAACAAGTAGGATCAGAGACTTTGGTTCTTTGAACAGTGACCTTGTTACTGGCTACTATGGTGGCTGGAAGCAAGATAATTTGCTTGATTAGAACCAACTTTGACATTTGGCAAAATAAGATGTCTGACTTGCTCTTTGTGAAGGCCATGCACAATACTATTTTTGTTACAGAAAAGTCAAAGACAAAAACGGACAATGAGTGGACTTTGGAGCACAAGCAAGTGTGCGGGTTCATCCGGCAGTTTGTGGACGACAACGTATACAACCACGTTCGGAGTGAGTCCAATGCCAAGGAGCTTTGGGAGAAGCTGGAAAAGCTCTACGCCTCCAAGACCAGCAAAAACAAAATCGTCCACTTGATGAGGATGATGTGGATCCGATACAAGGACGGCTCATCTGTCGCTGACCATCTGAATAAATTTCAGGGCTGTGTGGACCGGCAGAATGGCTTGGAAATTAAGTTTAAGGATGAGGTGCTGGGACTCTGGCTCTTAGCAACCCTCCCGGACTCATGGGAGATCATGAGGATCACAATTGCCAATACAGCTCCAGACAGCATTGTCACTTTACAGACGGCCAAAGGAGCTGTGCTGAACGAGAAAGTGAGACGGTGATCTCAGGTACCATCCACCTCTCAGCACTCTGAGGTCCTTGTCACCAAAATCAGGGGAAGGAGTCGAGGACGTGGCCCAAAGTCTGAAGACAAAGGGCAGAGTAAGTCACGTTCTCGGTACCAGAACATGGAGTGCCACCATTGTGGCAAGAAGAGCCACATCAAAAAATTTTCTTACAAGTGGAAGCGTGAAAATACTGGAACAGAAAGAGGAGAAAAGAGACGTGGCGAGGAAGAGTCATCGGTCTCTCTTGTCATAGGAGGTGACCTCTTTCTGGCTTGTGAGACTGAAGACTCTGTGAGCGTGGCCGAGCATGCCTCTAACTGGATTGTGGATTCTGGCGCATTCATCCACGTTATTTCTAGGAGAGAGTTGTTCTCCACTTACTCTTCGAGTGCCCCGGGAGTGTTGAGGATGGGCAACATGGAGACATCCGAGATCAGTGGACACAATAATGTCTCCTTGATGACAAACACTAGAGCCCGACTGATTTTGAGGGACGTCCGATACGTCCCCAATATTCATATGAATATCATTTCAGTAGGACGGCTTGATGATGAAGGCTACTGCAGCGTCTTTTGTGACAGCAGTTTCAAACTAACCAAGGGTTCATTGGTGGTTGCCCATGGAGTAAAGGCCTAAGGCCTTTATGTGCTGAAAGCCAAGGCCGAGGAAGCAGAGGTGAATGCCGCAAAATGTGTGGAGTCCTCGGGCCTGTGACATAAAAGGCTTGGACACATGAGTCAGCGGGGCATGAGTCATCTGGCCAAGAAAGGTCTCATCCCAGAGATAGATGGAGACAGGCCGATGACTTGCCGTCACTGCATGGCGGGGAAGCAACGGAGAGTCTCCTTTCAAGGAGACACATCTTCCAGGACGTCCGAGGTCCTAGAGCTCGTCCACACGGACGTGTGTGGTCCCCTCCCGGAAAGGTCTTTTGGAGGAGCACAATACTTTGTCTCGTTCATTGATGATTGCTCGAGAAAACTGTGATATTCCCGTTGAAGACCACGGATCAGGTCACGGGAATCTTTGAGTAGTTTCATATCCTCGTTGAACGTGAGATCGGGAGGAGGTTGAAGGCTGTCCGGAGTGACAACGGTGGTGAGTACATTGGGATATTTGATGCCTATTGTAGAGCTCACGACATTAAACACTAAAAGACTCCACCGAAGACGCCACAGTTGAATGGCGTGGCCGAGAGGATGAATCGCACCCGAATGGAAAGGGTCAGGTGCATGTTGTCCGAGGCTAGGCTTCCGAGATCTTTTTGGGCTGAGGCCTTGAAGGCGGCTGCCCACGTGATCAACCGGTCACCCAGTAAGCCTCTAGACGGGGAAGTCCCAAAAACAATCTGGACCGGGAAGGAACCAACTTTCAGCCATATTTGGACATTTGGCTGCAAAGCCTTTGTTTATATTCCGAGAGATGAAACGATCAAGTTGGAGCCAAAGATAAAGCAATGTGTCTTTCTGGGCTATGACGAGGATGAACTTGGGTATAAGTTCTATGACCCAATGGAACGAAAGTTGGTCCGTTCCAGAGATGTGGTCTTTGTTGAGGATGAGACCATCGAGGATATTAGGAAAGAAAAGAAGTCTCAACCCAACACTTTTCGGACGGACAGAGTTGATGTTGATGTTGTCCGTCCAGTGCCTCTTGTGTTTGATGTCGGCAGAACAAGAGTGGCTGGCAACCATGATGAGGCGGTTCCAGCGCCTTAGGAGCATCAGGTTAAAGATTTGGCGCCTCAACAGGCCGAGGTGGCCCCTTTGAGACGGTCGTCCGGGGAGAGACGTCCGTCCGTCCACCTGCCAGCAAGTGAATACGTCCTCCTCACTGATGATGGCGAACCTGAAGACTTTGGGGAAGCTATGTGTAGCACTTAAAAGGATAAATGGTTTGAGGCCATGAAGGAAGAAATGATATCTCTTCATAAAAATCATATCTTTGAGCTGACTAAACTACCCAAGGGGAAAATGGCCCTAAAGAATAAGTGGGTCTTCCAGCTGAAGACTACCGAGGACTCGAGGAAGCCAAGACACAGGCACGACTTGTGGTAAAGGGCTTTGGTCAACGCAAGAGTGTTGAGTTCGATGAAATATTTTCACCAGTTGTGAAGATGTCCTCGGTCCGTGTGGTGCTCGGACTGGCAGCAGCTTTGGATCTGGAGATTGAGCAACTGGACATCCGGACAACTTTTTTCCATGGAGATCTAGAGGAAGAGATCTACATGTAGCAACCAGATGGTTTTGAAGTCAAGCGGGAAGGAAGCACTTGTCTGGCGTTTGAAAAAGAGCTTGTACGGGTTGAAACAAGCTCCGAGACAGTGGTACCAGAAGTTTGAGTCCGTTATGGTCCGACGAGGATACCATAGGACTACTTCGGACCACCATGTCTTTGTCCGAAGATTTTTAAAAAATGACTTCGTCATCCTCCTCATTTGTGTGGACGACATGCTGGTTGTCGAACAGAACAGTACTCAGATTAAGGAGTTGAAAGAGCAACTGGGGCAGTCTTTTCCCATGAAAGACTTCAGACCTGTGAAGCAGATTCTAGGATCATAATATTTTGCGACCGAGGGGACAAGAAGCTATGACTGTCCTAGGAATGCTATGTTGAGAATGTGTTTTAGCGATTCAACATGGAAAGCTCCAAGCCTGTCAGTACCCCTCTGGCCAACCATTTTGAGCTGAGCAAGCAGTAGTATCCGTCCTCGGACACTGAGAAGGCGCGTATGAGTAAGATTCCTTACTCTTTGGCCATTGGCAGTTTGATGTACGCGGCCGGACATTGCTCATGTGGTTTGCCTTGTGAGCCGATTTCTCTTAAACCCGGGCATGGAGCATTGGTCCGCGGTAAAGTGGATTTTCAAATATCTCCATGGGACCACCAAAATGGGTTTGAAGTTTGGAGGAGAGAAGACGTTCATTCAAGAATTGGGTCTAAGGTAAGAGACGTACGAGGTCCTCTATGATAGCCAAAGTGCCATTCACTTGTATAAAAACTGGTCATTTTATTCTCGGTCAAAGCACATTGACGAGCGATATCATTGAGTGAGAGATATTTTTGATGATGGGCTGCTATCGATTGGAAAGGTCCGCTCGGATGATAATGGCTCGGACATGTTGACCAAAGTTTTGCCAGAAGGAAAGTTGGAAGCTTGTTGTGACATTGTCGGTCTAACTAACTTCACTCTCACTTGGTCGTGAGGGGAAGTTTGTTGGGGTCACTCCCTCGTGGCACTTATGTTCGCGGACTCCATTGGGGAAAATGGACGAGGACGTTTGGAGTGGTCCGAAAAGCCTGTCATACGGATGAGGACTCATTGGAGGCGTCATGTCCGAGAGGTTACTGAGGATATGGACAAGGACTCCAAAAATTTAGGCATTGACTCTCTCTCCCCCGTAGGCCTGCTGTAGCCGTGTTTTGCAGGTGGGCAATTGGCCCACTCTGATTGGATGTTGAGGCAGCTGCAACTTCCTAGGGTGTCAGGCCTGCCATTCTGACACGCCGGGCGTGCGTCTGCCATGGCAGGCCTAGGGGGCGTGGTCCTACCACCCTACTGGCAATAGGGTGGCTGGCTATCCACTAGGCCCATTGAGTATGTAAAGGGTTGTGCCATTTGCTTGCTATATAAGAAGAGTGGTTGTTAGCTTTGTGCTCGGGTGTGTGAGATCGCAAGCATTTTCAAGGAGCTTAGAGAGAGCTTTGGGCAAGCCTTATTGTAAAGATAGAGATAGACACTTTTAGAGAGAGATTGGGTGATATACACTTAGTAATTTTTTTTCTTTGTTTGAGCTTGTGTAGCTAATATTCTTATAAACAATTATTATTTATAGTGTATTCTTTGGTAGTTTTTTTCTTAGTTGAGAAAGGTCTTTCCACTTTAAATCTCCTGTGTGTGTTTCTCTCGTTTGTTCTATCTCTACTTTTGGCCGTCCGATCGAGAGCTCTGCTTTGTTGCTATCCGAGTGCTCCGTCCGCCCGGTCACCGTGTCTTCCATTTTGCGCCAACACATCTAACAGAACATTCATTCGAACACCTAATTTTTTGAACTCTTCATTCATCCAAATGAGTTATTTATTTGGACTTTTAAAAGACCCCAATGTTGGATTATGGCCCTGGCACTTAGGGTCGATATTAACACTGGGATTGGCTTGGCTCCTAGCACCATCTGACCAACCCAGGATCGTCAACCCGGGTGGACAAGAGTTGATAAGGGCCAACCCAATTCAGCACTTGGACATCCAAAGCTAGCCCAGCCGATTGGTGGTTGATTTAGGGTCGGTAGGTGTCATTAGGGGGTTAACACTTAGGTCAACAGATGTCAAACCAAAGCCCCAGGCACCCAGTGTTGGGGCTTGGGCTAGGTTCTCGCCTTGAGTCTTGGCAACGGAGCTTCCCTCCTCATATTTTAGCCACCCACGCCTCTGACTAAGCCTCACAAAAATGTATTTGATAGATTTTCATATATTATAACCCACAATTTATCAGAGTTAGGTGGAGATATTGGATTCCTTCAGATTATGAAATGATAGTACCTGGTTCAAACGAGAGGACATCCTCTCCACTAGCAAATTGCACAATTGTTTACAATGCCTCTTTGAAGGAGGGTGTCCATTTTCCACTTACTCCAAAATTAGTTGCTCTCCTATAAGTTCTAGGCATACCAATGGCTTGATTTAAGCCAAATACTGTCAGGTATATAGTAGTTATATATATATAAATATTTGTCAGCAAAAGCATTTAGTATATCCCATAGTCACTAGGGCCATGTTTAAATTCTAGAGTAAAAACTCGGATTAGTTTTATATTTCTCGGATTGGGAAGCCTTGTTATTCTCAAGTGGAAACCTGGATTCTGTGAAAAAATAGAAAACTCATTTCTTTTTTCAAAAGTGATTGTGGGTGGCCCATATCGTCCATGTGGGTGAGTTGAATCCCAACTTTTATTGGGATTTGTCGAGTATCGATCTCTATTCCATTCAAGCTGAGCTTACTTTGATACCTTTGATTAATCCCGGTAAGATAGGCTCCTATCTAAACCAGAAGAAACTTCTAGACATTAGGTGGAAACCTGCTATGGAGAGGATGCGCTTAGCTGTTGCTATGAAGGCGGCAATGAATCAAGTTCAAGAGCAGGGATCTCATCTCGGGAAGAAATGGAGGCCTATTATTTGTTTATGACACATAACCATACTCATGGGATGCTGGAAACCCAAGTGAGCCCATGATTCCTCTAGATCGACCAAGATGAACTTGTAGAGCAATGAGGCAATGACTTGCATATCCAATGAAGACTCAAAGGAGGCTGAGGAGGAAATGATTCATTGTCTATGCTAGAGGGGATGCTGATGGAGGCTAGGATTGATATTCCAAGTAGGGCGTCATAGGAGATCATTATCACAGGTGGTTTTCCTACGAGCCCTGAAGCTTTGGCTTGCGGCTTTCCTACTACTTTGTTGGGATCTACATCCCTAGTGACTCCTCCTTCGGTGGGTTCCACTTCCAGCCTAGTATGATGGAATTCACTCATTTTAGTTATTGGAATGCTAGTTTGGTCCTTGCCTTGGCTCCTCTGCTCGACCTACAAGGGATACTAGCACATCAGTTGCTATTCAGTTCACATCACTAAGTGCCTCTACTCTTGGTCCACAATGCTCTACAGTGCCTCAGCTCCTCAATTAGTCCATGGTGCTTTTGAGCAACGCAGCTCCCCATTAGTCCATGGTGCTTTCGAGCAACTTAGCTCCTAGTTTGGGGTCTAGGTCAGATGTGGCAGCCCTCACATAGCAAGCAATTCCAGATATGTTCTCCCATAAATACTGCTACACCCCTCCATTATTGCCAAACACATTTTGTCCTCATTGGAATGTTCAGACCATTGATACCTTGATCAGAATGGATATCATGATGGGGCAATTCTGAGTCGGGCTGCTATCTTTCCTCGAGATCCCATGCAATTGGTGAATTCGCTTATTCACTGGTTGGCCGACTATTACCTTACCACTTTAGTGAGGGTAAATGACCTTTGTTTGTTAATTGTTCCTCTAGTTGATCATCATATTTATTTAATATGGTCACATCTAACCACATTGTATTTGCAGGGTGTAGCTACAGCTTGCTCCTTGGCCAATAAAGTGATACGCTTGAGGTTGGAGACTCAGCGTCTCACCTCTTCAGCTATTGCTATGGAATCCCTTCAAGAGGAGCTTGTTTGTTCTAGCACCATGATCGAGGAGCTCCTTTCCTAGGACAATATTATGGAGAAATGCATGATGGATAGGAGTGGGAAAAGGAAGCACATCTTTAAATGGAATCATCAACGCAGCGGCTGAGATGGTAGAGTCCTAGGTTCTTGAGCTGTCCCAACAGCTATCCACCTCTCAATCTCGCGATTACCAATATTACCAAAGGTGGGACAATATAGATGAGTTAGGAGGAATGCTCGAGTCTAAATTCCAATGTGGTTTCTAAGCATGGAAGGATCTTATTTCTATATTAGAGCCCGGGGTGAGGCTTGGTCATATCAACTTTTGGAATTCAGGTGCAATTGATTCCTTTGACTTCAATGGGAATGAAATCTGCACCTGCATGACTCCGCCGTCAATCCTATTAATGCCACTCCTAATTTGTCTTTCGAAGTCTCATGATAGATTGATTGTATTTTAGATTTTACATTCAACCTTATTTAAAAGTAACCGTCTTGATTCTGTAAATAATTATATGGAACATCTTATATGCATATTTCTTCTACGGTTAGTTTCTCTATTTTATTTACTTCTTTTTTTTCAAGATTAGTGTAGACCTCGTCCTGCCATTTGATAGACTTTATTAGATTTTGTGCACAAAGCAAAACAAACTTGTGCTGAAAAAATATAGGGTTGAAGACGAGCAAGCAAGACACACAATCTAAATTTTAGATTTAAATACTATTTTAAGGATCGGATGTGTCACGTCCATTTTAATCATAGGAAACGTGTGCTTATCTTAACAATCAGATTATACATGATCCAAAACAATGCCAATTATCAATGGTTCTGACATTTATTCGATCATAATATAATATTAGCTTGTGATAAATAAAGATGCCAACTAAAATTTTAAACTCATCCTATAAAAATTACTTCAAAACTTATAAGATAACTATAAGAAATTTACGAACATATTTCTAAACTGTTAATACTAAAAATTGACATTTTTGGGATGTTTATAAAGTATCAATTTTTATATCATTACTTAAACTAAACCAATTCCATAATTACAAATTACTGCACATTTATTGGTTCTTTACTTTTGTTTATCAGGTTTAAACTCCTGTGAAGCATTTGGAATGAAAGAAAATAGCAATAGAATAAGCCAAATGCTCAGTAAGAATATAATAATCACAGATATGCATATTTATCTTTAAAATAATTTATAAGAAAAAATATGGATCATAATGCATGTAAAAATACATATATACTTTTAGAAGCCTTCTCATGATACATTTGACTTTCTTTTTCTTGCACATTTTTCTTTATTCTTACCGACACTTCTTATCTTTCTTGATTTGAAGAACTATGGCTAGTAGGTCTTACCAGTTAATGGAACATTTGATCGATATCATATTGGCTTCCATTCACACATAACCTCAGGCATAAACATATCATATACATTTGTAAAGAAATTATGATAAAATACATAGTATATTTTCATAATAAAATCATATCAACACATAATACAAGTTCATATATATTTTAACATATGTTGGACTTATTTTTAGACAAAATATTATTCAATTTTCGATCCATAAATTTTATAATTTACCAATTCACTTATTAGTTCGGTTTCTTTTCTTATTCAAATCTTCTTAGTGGAAGCTTCTTTTTCTTCATCTTTTCTTAATTTTTACATCTCTGAGAAAATTTTTAATTTGTATACAATCATATTAAGCTTCCACTTATGCATAAATTTGACATATATATCATAAAAATTATATCATCGGATACTGTAAAAATATCATGCCATAAAATGTTCTAAGTGTCGGAATAAATTTTTATGAGTCATATTAAGTGGCTTCCAGTCCAATAACCTTCTAATTTTACCAATTTGCCAATCGGTTCGGCTCCTTGAATTTTTTCGACCGATTCACCAACTCATGGACTAGTTTGACCATTTCAACGAAATTTCTTTTATTTTATTACGTGAATCGATTTATTATATATCAAAAATGAGTTGGCCAGTCCACTCAAGAAATTTTACATGCCTGAACCGGTCCCTTGATTCACTCAAGAACCAAGGGTTGAACCGGTTCTTTGCCTCAGTTTGGCAGCCGGCTCACCCCTCCATTGATTGGTCCACTTGATATTTGGTTAATTTTCTATCTTAATATGATACATATGACCGGTTCTTCCATAAAATTTTGGCCAGTTCACCCAGATTTGGCAAAAATGTCAAATTGGTGCTGCGATCGGTTCAATGACAATCTTTAGTTTTCTGGCCGGTTCAGTGGGCAAATCCCCATGAAATATTATTTTCTATACATTTCTAGAATCAGCACAAAATTTCAGACCGTCTCATATAAATTTTCCATTTTTATTTAGGCCCGGTTCAAAGTTACACGTTGATCTTTAAGCACAGTTTTGCTTTTGGCCGATTTAATGACACTTCATTTTCTTTGGCCTGAACCGATCAAATTTTGAACCGATAAAATTATGCCAATTTTATGGTATATTTTCGGTTCATATTAGTGTCTTCCATAATTTCTTTTGGAGCCTGAATCGGCCTGAAACTTAGTGAAAACAGAGGCCAAAGTCAACACTAGTGACTGCTATGTTTCAATTGATCCAGTCTTCCGGTCTCATTTCTTTTAGTCGAACCGGCCAGTTTTATGAAGAATAATTTTTCAGAAAAATATGGTGATTTAGTTAACATGTTAAAGTATTTTCAGTCAAACTTTCATGGTATGAATCAATCAAATGAGGTATAAGAAAATTTGGATATCTGTAAGGTGCTGCAGAGTTCAGTAATAGAGTCCTATTTTGAGATGTTGCTGAACTTTACTCATTCTAGCATGGATTCGGTGGACTTTTTAAGTATTGGAATGAAAATACTTCAAGATAAGATCAAGAATTAAACAACAATCAAAGAGAGAGAGGAGTTCTTGTCTTAGTTAATTTATAAAATTTTTTGAAGTTTTCTATCCAAACAGCCAACTTCTCTCTTGACTAGGAGTTTCAGCCGATTTTCTCCTCACTTTTTCTTTCCATTTTTTTTCTTTCTTTTGGTGGAATTCTTTATTTATTATCTCCCTAAATAAATAAATTGGTAGTAAAATTTTTAGAAATTGTCATATGCCCCATAAAGTGGTAACTCATTGGTTAGTCAAGGATGACTCATCCTTTATATGGGGTGAGTTTTTGGCCTCTCCATAAGCCACCTGTTGAATTCTAATTGGAGGGTTTATTGGGTACATGCTAAGCCTTATTATGTGCCACGTGTCTCACAAAATTTTCATGCAAAATTATTTTTCTTTCCTTTATTTTTTTTATTGTGCACATGTGGGTGTGTGTGTGTGTGTGTGAGGAGAGGGCTGGCCCTCACTTCTCCTTTCTTCCCCTTTCTTTCTTCCAAATTTTTTCTAAGTGTGTGATAAAATATATATAATTTTACTCAATTAATTTAATTCATACTATATTTAATTAATCAGGCTAGGCTCAGTTATTAATTAGATTAATTTTGTTAACCGAATTATCTTGTCGTCAACCAAAATAAATTTAATTATTAATCGATTTATAAATTTATTAACCGAATTACTTTCATATCATTGGTTCTATCATTTATTAACCAAAATTTAAGTCGATTTTATCAAATAATTTTTTATCACATTTCGGTGTGAGTTATTAATTTTTGGGGTTATATTGTTCATTGATTTTACATAAATTAATTTAGCTTACCGGATTTTGAGATCTTGATCCTTATAGGATGGATACAAAATTAAGTACTAGACACATTGGTTCATGACACAATGTTAACACCATTAATGTCCAACCCACTATTGGGCTACATCATATGGTAGGCTAAGCTAGGTAAAGTTAGGCTGGCCCATATTGTGGTTTTCGTGATCGACATGTTCTTTGGCCACGTTCTCTACATACTAGCCTCAAAACAAAAGTATTCTAAAAGTAGCACGAGGTAAGTGACTACTATCAATAATCGATCGCATTCATTGTACGGGGGATTTGCTTTCTCGACTTGGTCTGTCACTTATATGTCCCTTCTCACACCTTTGAGACAATGATAAATGGGCCTTTTCAAGCAAGAGACGATTTGTTACAGTTTGATATTTTTCTTGTGTCCTATAAGTCCTAAAGAATTAAGTCGCTAACCTCAAATGTTCTTCATTTTATCCTTTTGCTAAAATATCTCGTCCCCCGTTGTTGATAGGTGCTCCTTTAGATCGCAGCCATCTCCTGTGCCACCTGTAAGAGGTCTAGGTACTATCTTAGTATCTCCTTGTTTTGAGCTGATTCACAATTTACATTCGCTACATTGGCAATCTAATTTTGTTGATTATTTATACTTGAACCCCAACACAAAAGCTATGGGAGATTTCTTAAGTCATGAACCTTGGCGTGGTCCGCTTGGCCTATAATACATAAGGTGGGTCATCCTCCCAAGATCCCCTAGCTTTATCTATCATTGTGCGTAACCCATTCTCTCCACTTGCCTGTTTGACTAAGGGTAGGAGACTGAAGTGTTGGCGGAAAGCACGGAAGGCACGGTGATCGAGCGGACAAAGGTCTCAGACAGCTACACAAAGTAGAGCTCCCGGACGGACACGAAAAGTAAGGATAAAAAAATGGAGACAACAAAAGATATTTTAACATAAAAAACCCTTCTTTTAATAAGGAAAAAACCACGAAAAAATACACTATAAAAGGATTATTTACAAGTGTTAGCTATACAAGTTCAAACGAAAGAAAACAATATCAAGTGTACAATCTCTCTCTAAAAATGTTTCTTACTCTATCTTTACAACAAAGCTTACCCACAGCTCTCTCAATGCTCACTCCAACACTCACAGCTATAAGTATATGTATGTATATCACCAAGCAATGGCTCAAGCCTTTATATACACAAAGGGCCAAATAGACACCCGGCCACCCTACTAGCGCTAGGGTGGCAGGACCACGCCGCCTAGGCCTGCCATGACATGTGCACGCCTGGCCAGAATGGCAGGTCTGACACCTGAGAAGTTGTAGCCGCCTTAATTTCCAATCAGAGTAGGTGACCAACCCACCTGTAAAACGCTGCTGCAGCACACCTACGAAGATAGAGTCAACGCCTATGCTCTCCAGGTCCTCGTCCATGTCCTTATTAACCGCGCGGATATGACACCTCTAATGAGTCCTCGACCGCTTTAACAGGCTTCTCGGATTAATCATTAAAGTCCTCGTCCATTTTTTAATGGATTCTGTGGATATAAGTGGCACTCAGAAGTGACCCCAACAAACTTTTTCTCACGACCAAGTAGGAGTGAAGTTAGTGAGACAGGTAATGTCACAATAAGCTTCCAGCTTTCCCTTTGGTAAAACCTTGGTCAACATGTCCGAGCCATTGTCATCCGAGCGGACCTCTCTAATTGATAGCTGCCAATCAATAAAAATATCTCTCACCCAATGATAACGCACATCAATGTGCTTTGACCTCGAATGGAATGATGAGTTTTTACATAAGTGAATGACACTTTGACTA
>JAOVVI020005839.1:0-12740 GCA_028571085.2 Nepenthes alata
ATACTCAAGTCAGTCAAGCCTTCTGAGCAGGGAAGGTAAACTGGAAAGTAAGAGAGGGAGAGAGTGAGTTGGTCGGTTGGGAGTGTTGGCTTGTCGAGAACGTGAACTCCCGCTTCCTGCTCACAGAGAGCGTGAGGAAGCAAAGTTCCAAAAGCGTGGAATCTTTAGGGAACGACTCTTTGAAAGCCAAATAGGTCTCTCGGAAGCTGGAGGCCTTTGGTGGGATTGGAGGACGAACGTTTGGGTAGAGAGGAGGAGATGATGAGCCTCTGTCCAATACTCTGTAAGCGTTCGTGGGCGTTGTCTCAGTAAGAGCTTGCGTGAGTAAGTGTTTTTCGTGAGTGAGAGTTTCTTGTCAGTCAGAGCTTGCCTGAGTAAGAGTTTGCCTTGTGTGAATAAGAGCTTGCATACCCTGAATGAGAATTCTACCGTTTACTTAAAGGATGACAGGGTGATCTTCCTTGGTTGGAAGGCGTGATCCCCTGCGCTATTCTGGACGGCCTTCCTTCTGCAGGGAGGCGCCAGTTGCCAAACTGTCTGAGATGGCTTCCTTTTATGGCGGTCAGCGGCTTTCCAAGTTGTTCACCTTTCTTCCATCCATTTTACCATTGGAGAGCCTCAATTGGCAGGAGATTTGGAAAATATAGCGCCTTCCTTATGGGAAGGGCGTTGATTTTGTCAATATCCTTTTTGGGTATCCGCTGAGATCGTGGACGGTGCTGAAAGAGCCGTTGCTGGTCGTCTGCTGGATCGCAGGCTCAAGTGGGCCAGGCCCATAAAAAGCCTTTTTGGTCCTGCCGCTACAGTACATCCGGTCAACGCTCGAGTTGACCGTCTGTACACGAGTTGACCGCCTTGGGCCTTTCAGGATTTGGGCATGCGCCTCCTGTTGGACCGTTTTTAAGTTGACCGTCCAGCAGGCCTTTTTGGGCTTTGTTTGACCTTACGCCAGCCCATATTGCGGTATAACCATCACTAGCCCCCCATGCCGGTGGACAGGATTCTGGCCTCCGGTATGTTCATGATGGGATGACTCTCACTGCCCTTCGTCGTTTGAGGATCCCGGAGGACTCTATGAAAGGCGGAGAGGAAAGTTGACCGGAGCTGTTGACCGTTTTTGGTCAGTCCCGGAGAAGAGTGTTGACGCGTGGCCATCAGCCGACTTGTCAGGCCAAAAGTAGACACGCATCTTCTTTTGGTTGGGCGGATATTCGGGCCATTAATTCGTCAAAGATTTGCCTTTTGAAGGGCCAATCAGGAAGGCGACACGTGGCAGGACTGATGGCGTCCTTTCTGAGGGGGTTTAAGGCGTTTTATACTTCGCCGTTCAAGTTTCCCTCCACGCTTTGAATATTCCTCCACGCCTCCTTGCTTCGTCTTCTTCGTCTTTCACTTTCCTTCTCCAAGAAACCCTAGCCCTTCTTGCCAGCCATGGCCTCCGTCGCCGACATCGCCTCTATCCTTTGAGAGGGTGACGTAAAATCATTGTGTGTTGAGTTCAATATCCCTAAGAATATTACGTGGAGGGTCCCGGGTAAGGACGACAGGGCCTTCTCTCCACCGGCAGGGCACATCACGATATATGAAGCCCACCTGAGGAGTGGCCTCCGTCTTCCTCTGCCGGATGACTTGCTGTCAGTCCTGCAAGCCATACGAGTCCCAGTTTCTCAACTTCACGCCAACGCCGTACGGTATATCTGCACCATCTGTATTTTTCTTCGCAAGTATTCTAAGAGGTTGACGATGCCGATGGTGAAGGGGCTATTCAAAATAAACCAGGGAGGCGAATGGATATCCCTCGTTCCTCATCCTGGCCTTAAAATAAACACGGTCATTTATGACTCGCTCAAGTACTGGAAGAACCGGTTCTTTTATGTGAGCGTGGCGGCGACCTGGCCCCTTGCGAAGGACTGGGGCCAGGTGTTGGATGTGTATACTGGGACGCCATCTGTGGCGGAGACGGCGTCCTTAGAGTGATTGACCAAATTGGTCAAAGACCATCTGGCGGACTTCAAACGGGACTTATTGGTCTCTAGGGTAGAGACCAAGTAGGTGAACTGGGGACCGCCTTCCCCGGTTCAAAAGCCCATACCGCCGGCAAGGATGATGCGGCCGGAGGACTCCAAGGGTCTTCTTATCCGTCTCCGCCCCACAGATGAAGGCTTTATTGGTTCGCTACCTAAGAGGGTGTTGGAGACGCCCTCCTCGTTGTTGTCGTGCCTTGATTACGTCGTCGGCAGGATCTGCAGTGGCCCCGGCAGTACCACGGGCATGGAGAAAACCTTCGAAGACTGGCCAGTGGCCATGGGAGAAAGTGTCATCTTGGCGTAGCCCGCGTCGCAGGCGGCTCCTCGAGCAGTGCAAACAGAGTCATTTACGGAGCCCGCCTGTGAGCCAGTGGTGGAGGCGCAGGAGCCATCCATTGGCTCTCCAATCATGCGGACTCCTGCTGTGGAGCCAATGGTGGAGCTCGATCCTCCAACAGTTGCTGCGGAGGCTACTGTTGGGGAGCCTGCGGTTGCTACGGATGACATTGACGATGGGCTGCTGGATAAGATCCTGGAGGAAGCTGCTGCCAGCTCAGCTCGAGAGGACGTCGCTCCTGGTCCACCGCCGCCTGGGCCAGGTCTAGAGGCTAGGCCCGAGAGGCCCGTGAGGAGAGTTTTGGAGGTATAATTCTTGGTGATGGCTTCTGCATACTTTCTCCTTTTTTGGATTTCTAACTTGTTCTTTGTTTGTCTTTTGTGCAGACGTCGAAGCTGGTTGCTGTCATCATTAAGGCGGTGGAGCTACGTGACCGGGTGATCGCCAATAGGGAGGCAGAGATCGCCTGGCTGGACGCTAGGCTGGCTGCTTTGGGGGGGAGCACCACGAGGAGACTGCTGCCCTCGAGACTGTCCTGGCGGGAGTGAAAACGGAGAATGCCAACTTGAAGGCTAATGTTGCGGACTTGAAGGCCGAGGTTGCCCGTTTGAAGGGGGAGGGCGATCGAGCCAGAGCGCGCACCGATCGACTTGTTGGGCGAGTGGCAACCTTGGAGAACGACTTGAGTCTCCGTATTCGTCCCCACGAGGTTGAGGGTATGATGCACGCACAGCTGTTGGAGGTGGTCAACGTCAGTTGGCGCATTGTGCGGTTGGTCCATCTAGACTTCCTCGTTGACCTCATCAACCTAGCCAACAGAGCGGCGCAGCGTAGAGACAGCCTCGTGGGGGAGCCCCGTGACAGTCAGAGGCCTCCACCGCCCCCGTTGCCTCTTATGTTGTACATTTTTGGGACCTCCATTGTATTTATGTACATAAGATGTATCTTGTAACACATTCGGAAGCAATAAAATTGAAGTTTTTTCAACTTTGTGTCCATTTGCCTTTACTTCTTTTGTGTTTGCATTTGTGTTTGCATTCTTGTTGCATTGGACTGCCAACTTGGCTTGGTTGGCCGGCTGCCATTGTTGTGTTGCCTAAGGAGTGAGGTCCTTAGGCTTTACAGGCGGTTGTGTTAACCAGCCTGGTGGCGCTGCCCAAGTGCTGACTTGGACGGCCAGCGTTGGAGAAGGAATCTTCTCCCTTCGACCGTCGTTGACTGATCATGATATCTCCTCGTAGAGGAGGTCATTGCGTATGCTGCGTAAGTCCCCTGAGATTTTGACTGTTATCGGGCCACTTGGATGACCAAGTTTTAGATCCGGCCGCATATGGACCGCCTGGATGACCAGGGTTTAATACGACCACCAACGGGCCTCTCGGATGACCGAGATTCATATTAGACCGCTTACGGGCACCTGGATTACCAGGATTTAAATACGACCGCTAATGGGCCGCTCGGATGATCGAGGTTCATATTCGACCACTTGTGGGTCATATTCGACCACTTGTGGGCCACCTGGATGACTAGGGTTTATTAACGAGAGGGTGAGTACCCTCCCGATTTAGGGGCAGTCTAGGTCGGATAACCTGCAAAGCAAACACATATATGCACATAGGAAGGGTAGGCGGTATGCTAAGTAAATACTTATTTTGGAAAATTTAAAACAAGCAAGCGAATGCACATACACACAATAATGTAAATACGTACCTGTGCCTTCTACTGGAAGTAGCATCTGAGGTGGATCGCGTTCCATGTTCGCGGAACCAGCTTCCCGTCCTGGCTCCGTAGCTCCGTTTTGCAGGATGGCGGAGACGAGAAAAGGCCCTTCCCAATTAGGGGAGAGCTTATTGCGGCCGGCCAGCTTGCCTGTGGCTTCGATGCCTCGTAGGGCTAGGTCTCTAACATCGAATCGTCGTGCCTTAACCTTTTTCTTGTAGTATTGAGCAATTCGATGTTGGTAGGCCGCTGTCCGTACTTTGGCGACGTCGCGGGCTTCCTCTAACAAGTCTAGGTGCTCCCTGATTTTTTGAGAATTAGCTTGTGGGTCGAAGGACTCCACCCTAAGACTTGGGAGCCCGATTTTGACCGGGATTACCGCCTCAGTCCCGTAACAGAGGCTGAAGAACATCTCGCGCGTCGATTCCTTTGGGGTTATCCGATAAGACCAGAGAACGGAGGGGAGCTCGTCCGCCCAGGAGCCCCCTGCGTCCTCCAGCTTAGTTTTTAATCCATGGAGCAGCGTTCGGTTTGTGACCTCCACTTGTCCATTCGTTTGGGGGGTATGCCATCGAAGTGTGGACCAACTTGACGCCAAGGCTGGCGCAATACTTGGTAAAGTGTTTCCCCAAGAATTGGGTCCGGTTGTCGGTTACAACGACCTCAGGGACGCCGAATCTACAAATGATGTTCTGGCGGAGGAATTTCCGGGCGTTATGCTCCGTAATCTTTGCCAGTGGGATGACCTCGACCCATTTGGTGATGTAGTCGATGCCCACGATGATGAACTTCCTTTACCCCGTGGCAATGGGAAACGGGCCGAGAAGATTGAGCCCCCATTGCTCAAAGGGCCAAGGGGCGTGAAGGGTCTTCAGGTTCGCGGATGGCTGGCGGTGAAGGTTGCTGTGAAGCTTGTAGCTTTTACATCTCTTCACAAACTCAAGTACGTCCTTTTTCGTCGTGGGCCAGCAGTAGCCCTGGCGCATGACCTTGAAGGTTAAGTTTTTTCCGCCAATATGCGATCCGCAGATCCCGAGGTAGACTTCGGCTAAAGTATAGTCAGCCTCTTCGGGAGTCTGACATCGGAGGTATGGGGTCGAGTAGCCACGACGATATAGTCGTCCGTCAACCATAGCATACCAGTCGACCGTTTTCCTGATCCGTTTAGCCTTCTCCGCGTCCTCTGGCAATGATCCGTCAGCCAGATAATTAAGGTAAGGCATCATCTAGTTTTTTGCTTCGGAAATCTGCATTGCCTATTGTTTCTCTATGCTGGGAGCATTTAGGATCTTCCGCATGTCCCTCGATTGTTGTTCCGAATTTTCGACTGCAGCGCTCTGGCTAGCTGGTTCGCCTTCCAGTTTTTAGTTCGGGGAACATGAACCAGGGTTAGCTTGTCGAAACCCTGGGCGGCCTCCCTTACCTTTGCCAAGTACTTGACCAGGTGAGGGTTGTTTAACTCAATGTCTCCGTTAACCTGGTTAACGATTAGTTCAGAGTCGCTGTAAACTGTCAATCTCTTGGCAGAGCATTCCTTGGCTAACCGCAATCCGGCTAATAGGGCCTCGTACTCGGTAACGTTGTTGGTTGCCGAAAAATTGAGCATGAGGGAGTATTTTACCTCAAATCCGTCGGGGGTCGTGAGGACCACTTCCACGCCACTGCCAGTGTCCGTAGACGATCCATCCACGTAGAGTATCCATTTCGGAACTCCGTCAAGCAGTTTTACACTTTCTTCGAGCTGTTCCTCAAGAACTGGGGTTGTAGTTTTAACAATGAAGTCAGCCAGTGCCTGCGCCTTTACAGCAGGCTTGGGCTAGAATTCGATGTCGAACTCACACAACTCAATAGCCCATTTCACCAACCGACCAGAAACGTCAGGTTTATGGAGTATACTTTTCAGAGGCTAGTCCGTGAGGACCACTATCCGGTGGGCTTGAAAGTAGGGCCTTAACTTCCGCGCGGAGAATATAAGCTCCAAGGACACTTTTTCTGCGCGGGAGTAGCGGGTCACTGGGCCGGTCAATATTTTATTCACGTAGTAGACCTGCCGTTGAGTGTCGGAGTCCTGGCGCAAGAGGACAGAACTGAGGGACGCCTCCGACATCGCCAGGTAAAGGTATAGTTCCTCTCCGCCCTTGGGTGACACTAACAACGGTGAGCTGGCCAGATACTACTTCAGTTCATTGAAAGTTGTCTGACAGTCTGCTGTTCATTGAAACCCGTTGAATTTTGTCCCTCTAAGGGCCTTGAAGAAGGGCTGGTATTTATCGTCGGACTTTGCGAGGAAGCGGGACAGTGCTGACAGCTGTCCAGTCAATCGCTGGACGTCCTTTACGCTCCGTGGTGGAGCCATATCGGCGAGAGCCTTGATCTTCACTGGGTTTGCTTCAATCCCCCGTTGGGAGACGATGAAACCCAGGAATTTACCGGAGGCTACTCCGAAGACACACTTAGTTGGGTTCAGCTTCATGGGATGCTTACGGAGCACCTCAAACGACTCTACCAGATCACGGATGTGGTCACTGGTGACCTTGCTCTTAACGAGCATGTCGTCGACGTAGACCTCCATGTTGTGACCAATCTGTTTTTTGAACATTTTGTTGACCAGTCGTTGGTAGGTCACTCCAGCATTTTTCAGTCCGAAAGGCATCACTTTGTAGCAGTAGGTGCCCTGATCAGTCATGAACGAGGTGCGCTCATTGTCCTTCGGATTCATTCGGATCTGGTTGTAACTCGAATAGGCATCCATGAAGCTTAGCAGCTCATGTCCGGCTGTCGAGTCAACCAGCAAGTCGATCCTGGGTAAGGGAAAGCTGTCCTTCGGGCAGGCTTTGTTAACGTCGGTAAAATCGACGCACATCCGTCATTTTCCGTTACTTTTCCTTACCAAGACGACATTAGAAGCCAGTCCGGGTAGTGGACTTCTTTAATGAAGCCTGTGTCCAGTAGCTTCTTCACCTCCTCTCGGATGGCGATTAACTTTTCAATGGAGTGATTTTTTGCTTCTGCTTGACGGGATTTCGGTCAGGGTCAATCCCCAACTTGTGGACCATCACCTCCGTTGGAATCCCGGGCATGTCTGCTGGAGTCCATGCGAATAGATCAGCGTTCCGTCGCAGGAATGCGATCAAATCATCGCGCAGTGGTCCGATGAGTGAGCCACCGATCTGTACACACTTTTTCGGCTCCTCTGGGTTCAATGGGACTAGATCCGTGGCTTCACCGGACTGCGCTTGCTGAAGGGTTGTCTCATCTCGATGGTCGAGTTCCCCAACTGTTATAGTGCTGCTGCTAGGGGCGACCTGAGACATGTAACAGGTTCGTCCAGTAACATGGTCACCCAGCACCTCTCCCACACCGTAAGGCGTTGGGAACTTTATCTTGAGGTAAGGAATTGAGATGACCGCCCCGAACGCTGTCAAGCAAGGTCTGCCCAGTATGGCATTATACACAGAGGGTAGGTCGACCACGAGGAAGGTGAGGGTTCGGCTTGCCGTTTTTGGATACGTACACAAGGTGACCTCCAAATGGATGGTCCATTGAATAGGCACAGGCTCATTGTCAAGGCCATACAATGAGCCTTCAGCAGGTCGACGAACACATCGACCTAGTTTGAAGAACGCATCCAAGTAAAAGATATCCTTCAAACTTTCATTATCGACGAACACTCGCTTCACCTGGTAGTCGACACTACCATTCGAAACGAATGCGGATACAATAAGGGGATCAGCATGGGGGGATAGTACATGAGTTAAATCATCATTATTGAAGCTAATGGTATTGTCCGCCGTTCGTTGCTTCTTCCTCCCAGTCCGTTGTTCCTTGCCGCCGGTTGGGTTCTTAGCATGTCGGGTGGTAATCATATTAACCACCCCTACTGTATCCCGATTTTAGGGAGGAGGCTGCTCCTGCCCCTCTCCACCAGCTGCTCCAGAGCTCTGTCCGGAGCCCCTGACAAACTTGGTGAAGTGTCCTCTGCGAATCAGCTCCTCGATCTCCATTTGCAGCGTCTTGCAGTCTTCAATAGAATGCCCAGCAGAGCGGTGGAAGTCGCAGTACTTCGACTGGTTTCCAGAGTCCTTATTTAATGGTTTTGGCCACTTCAAGAACTTCTCTCCACGGATCTGCATGAGGACGTTTGAGCGCGTGTCCGTCAGCGGCGTGAAACTGGTGGGCCCGTAGTCTCTGCGTTCCGACGGCCCAGTCCTGTGTTTCTTCCGACGGGAGTGATCACTGCCGCCGTACTTCCTTTTCCCTCTCCAGGGAATGATCGAGGCTGATCTGCCCGCTCTGGGAGTTTTGCCTCGTTGGCCTCCTCTGCTGCAGCGTCGGCCCGGGTGATGGACTCTACATCCCGAAAGGTTTAGAGATTCTTGTGGGCCAGGTGCTTGAAGAAGTCCTCGTAGGTCAGCGCGGAGATGAAACTACAATTTCATCTCCTCCGTGATCCGGGGGATCCACCTAGCCTCTGCCATAAAGCGGTCCAGGAATCGCCGCGGGTTCTCTCCTGGCTTCTGCTTGATGTGGGAGAGGTGACACGGTTGCTTCTCTTCCCGTCGGTTCGAGGCATACTGAGCCAGGAAGAGATCTGTGAGTTCCCAGAAGCTGCCGATGGTGCCTGAAGGGAGGTGATGGAACCAGATTCGGGCATCTCCCTTCCATGTGAGCGGGAAGCAGCGGCACATCGTCGAGTCTTCCAACCTTTGTAGACTCGGATGGGTGCGGAAGTGATCTAGGTGGTCAACCGGATCACTACTCCCATCGTATGAGTCAAGGGAAGGCATCTTGAACTTGGTGGGCAATGGACGGTTCAGGATCTCCGCTGTGAAAGGAGATCTGTCTAGGTCGATAGTGTGCTCCTCGTCCTGGCAGATCTCTTAGAGTTGAGGTAAGCCCTTAACTCCGTCTTGTCCCTGGAGGGTCCAGCAGCCGGCTGGCTACTGCCTCCAGCGGACCTAGCAGTCTTAGAGGCTCGCTCCTGGACTGCATTCACGTCTTCCGCCCGAGTGTATTGGGAATTTCTTCTCTCCGGACTTTCTCCCGGAGTTGTGCTCCCAGAGCGTTCTTCGGGCCTGTTTTGGCCAGGAACGGGCAAGGAGGCTGGGACCAGATTATTTTTGGATCTCTCGGGCCTTTTGGCCGGCTTCTTTTTCCTCTGGCCACCCTTTTTGGTCGCCGGTGCAGGAACGGCTGCCGGAGGAGCCGCCTGCTGTCGCTGTTCATTTTGAGAGCAGAGTATTTGGAGCAGACGATTGTTGGCCTGTATCTGCTCCATCAGTTGTTGCAAGTAGGGCGCTGGCACTCCGCCCGTTGTCCCGTTAATCGTGGTACCAGCAGCGTGGCCCTGACCGGGAGAAGTGACGTCTCTAGCGGGATCGCTAGTTTGGGCTCTCGTGTTCACCATTGTAAATGAATCAGACGGTGAAAGAGAGCGTTGTGTAAAGTTGTGGTTGGCTTTTGTAAGCGCTTCCCATAGACGGCGCTAATGATGCGTACCTGGATCCGACTTCGAACAGATTCGAATTTGTCTGGACTGCTTGACCTGGCTCCGTTCACTGAGTTCGAATCCTGCACACCACTAAAGTGAACAAGAGGTCAGTGTGTCGGCGGAAAGTTATCCCACCGAAAATATTCTGACGCTCAAGTCAATAAAACCTTTTGACCAGGGAAGGTAAACTGGAAAGTAAGAGAGGGAGAGAGTGAGTTGGTCGGTCGGGAGTATTGACTTGTCGAGAATGTGAGCTTCCGCTTCCTGCTCACAGAGAGCGTGAGGAAGCGAAGTCCCAAAAGCGTGGAATCTTCAGGGAACGACTCTTGGAAAGTCGAATAGGTCTCCAGAAAGTTGGAGGCCTTTGGTGGGATTGGAGGACGAACGCTTGGGTAGAGAGGAAGAGATGATGAGCCTCTGTCCAATACTCTGTAAGCGCTCGTGGGCGAGACTGCTAGGCGTCTCTTTTTGGAAGCTTGTTCTCAGGAAGACATGTTAAAGATTTAGTATGAGAGCTTATATTTTTGAGTTAGCTTTTGTGTTTGTTTGTGAGCCTGTGTGTCTGAGAATGCCTGTGCATATATGAGCTTCTATGAACGTGTCTGAACGTGTCTAATCGTGTATATGAATGTCTCCTTTCCAGAATGAAGTCCTTGAGCTTTTATGGGCAGCAGGAAAGCCACCTTTCCCAGGGGACTGGCAACGCCGACCTTGTCAGAGTTGGTGGGCTTAACAGTTGTGATTTGATGGATCATTCTTTTACTACACAGTGCAACTGATCTTCAAATCGTCTCATGCCTTTGTGACTATTTTGTTGGCATTGAATTCATTGCCGCCCCTTTTGGAGAAGATCGGCTTTTAGGAAAGGCATGTGATCTTGAAAGGACCGTTACTTTTCGTTCACGTGTTTGCCTGCCAATTTGGGCATCGACCGTAGCAGGTTTGAAGCCTTTTTGGGCATGTCGCTACAGTACATCCGGTCAACGCTCGAGTTGACCGTCTGTACGCGAGTTGGCCGCTTGTTGAAGTCTGGACGGTCAACATTGACGTTGATCGTCTTGGACTTTTTTTGACCTTGGGCCAACCCATATTGCGGTATACCCATCAAGTACCAGCACCGTTATTAGAAAAAAAATTTGATATTTTTATAATTTTATTATTTTAACATAATAAATAGAAAACAATCACATTGTTATTTTATAAAAAATAATAATAATAAAATAATTTTGGAGATAATTGAGTTATAATCGTGAAAATCTAAATTTAAAAGCGTCAATAAAAATTTTTAATAATGTCATTAAAAATTTTAGTTGAATTATTAAGTGTTGTATCCAGTTCACTAAAAAAATTCAAGTAGACCTGAACGCACCAATCCATACCATAGAAAAGATCGAGTGCCCAAATTATTAAGTATAAATTTGACAATAATTATTTCAAATTTAAATGATTATAAGTAAAGTCGGCTAAATGAGTCTCAGCAATAAGTTGGAGACCATATGTTGGGTGGCTGGAAAGTTCAAAAAACAGAGAGAAATAATGAAATTATGCAAACTTAGTTAAATTTTGAATCATTAGATGATACCTTCTTGGTATAAACCTAAACTCAAAGACAGTAATCTAAGACTTAAGGTTAAAATGATGCTAACAATCGACTTTAGCAACTGGTGAGGACAATTGATGGAAATACCATAGCTTGACTGACCCAACGGTCAGAGAAGATCCAAATCCTAAAAAGTCCAAAAGTAGACGGTCAACTAACGTACAGACGGTCAACCGAAACGTTGACCGTAAGTATTGTAACAGCATGCCCAAAAAGGCGATAAACCTGATACGGACCAGGCCCAATTTGACAGGCGATCTCGTACACAAAAAGTAATGATCCTTTCATAATTACACACTTTCCTAAAAGTTGATCTTCTCCAAAAAGGCAGCAAGGAATTTGGCGCCAACGATGGAGTCTAAACAATCACAATCGACTTTAGCAATTGGTAAGGACAATTGATGGATATACCATAGTTGGGCTGACCCAACGGTCAGAGAAGGTCCAAATCCTAAAAGGTCCAAAACGGTCAATGCTAGCGTTGACCGTCAAAACGCAAGCAGGCGGCCAACTCACATACAAATGGTCAACCCAAGTGTTGATCGGAAGCACTGTAATAGCAGTCCTAAAAAGGTGGTAAACCTGATACGAGCCAGGCCCAATTTGACAGGAAATCTCGTACATAAAAAACACTGATCATTTCATGATTACACGTTTTGATAAAAGTTGATCTTTTCCAATAAGGCAGCAAGGAATTCCGCGCCAACGTTGGAGTCTAAACGGTCACAAGAGTATAAAAGGGAAGCAGATGATTTGAATATCTATTACACTGTTCAGAAGTAAAAATGATCCATCAAATCACGCTAGTCATACCCACCAATTTAGAGAAGGCCGCCATAGCCAGGCCAGAAGATCACGTCACCTTGACCAGAAAAGGTGGCTCTCCTACTATCTATATAAGCTTGGAGTACTCATTCTGAAGAAAAGGCTCTCGAATACGCTCTCTAGCTCACATTCAAGAGAACATACAAAATACGCTTTCTGAGACAATAAAGAGACTTCCTGAAAATAGTCACGAACACTCATAGTGCTTGAGCAAAGACTTTCCTTCTCTCTCTCTGCATACAGCGTTCACTTTCAAGTCACACCAAATGGCTCCCGATTACAGGAGTCCTTTCCGACTATCTGAGAACTGTCCCTCAAAACTTTCACACTTTTGGGACGTAGGTTTCACTCGCTCTCTGTGAGGAGTGACCTAGAACTCACACTCTCAATGGGCCAACACTCCCGACAAACTTATTTTATTTCTCTCTCTTTCACTTATCAGTTTACATTCCTCGATTCGAAGGCTTTTTTACTGAATTGAGCGTCGGAGTATTTTTCGTGGGATAATCTCCCGCCGATACACTGACCTCTTATTTATTTTAGTGGTGTGCATGATTCAGACTCAGTCAGTGAAATCGGGTCGAACTAACCAGACAAATCCGATCTGTTTAAAGTCAGATCCAGGTACACATCAACAATTAATAACTTTCCCACTTTAATAACGTGCATTAACTTCTTTCCAGAAAAAAATGATTAATAATTTTTATGTAAGAAAACTACCAATAACTTTTCAGAAGAATT
>JAOVVI020005840.1:0-13413 GCA_028571085.2 Nepenthes alata
TGTGAGAAAAGGAAGGAGAGAGGGGAGAGGAGAAAAGTATGAGTGAGTGTGATATATATATATATATACATATAGAGAGAGAGAGAGAGAGAGAGAGAGAGCGAGCTGCCTTGACAACGGAAACAGAGAAGCCCCTAGCCACCCAGCTTCAAGAAACAAAGGTCGGAAGTATGCAAGCAAGTAGAATTAGGTCCTTTTTTTTTAAAAAAAAAAAAGAAGTGCCCCACTGCCCAGTTTAAATATATTATTTTTACTTTAATTGTGTGATTTAAAATTTTAAAAAAAAAATGGACCCTTGCACCTAGGCCCACAAGGCACGCATCTTGCACCTCTATGAAAGGCCTATGCCTCATGGCTCGTGCCTAAGCATATTAGGCGAAAACCAGCGAGCCTTGAGCCTTTAGCAACCCGTTGTTGCTAAGCTGTGTATGTGTTTAGCATTGAGCAACTTGGGGTGCTAGGGTTTAAGTACCTGTACCAAGTTCAAATCTTGCCCCACGTAACCTGGTGTTAACCAATCCATGGCTCTTGAGAGAGAAATGATCAATCCAGATTTTAAAAAAAGAAAAAAATCTGTATTGGATGCTGTAGGGGGGAGACAAGATTCTTCATCTTCCTAAATAAATGTAAGAAATTACTAGAAGTTGCAATGAGGGGCCCTTTTAGGGAAAGATTGATTTAGAGCAGAAGGCACAGAAAGTGGTAGGCTGCTCATGTGTTGTAAGGTGGGTAAGAGATATATCAACAGATGAATGACTGCCAATGGAACTAGGGTGTCTTATGTGCCAGCGTTCATGGAGGTGAAAGTGAAAATGCCATTGGTAGAGTAGATTAATCTCAGAAACGTCAACGGGTTACTATGCTTACTCAGGGGATCATGACCTTAATTGCAAACTTTAAAACTAAAGGAGAAACGGGGCCCAAGGTTCTGAATAAGGGAAGGATGTAAAAAAAAAAATGCATCTGAAGTTCTAAGGACAAGGCAACTCAGATGTTTGTGAAACAGTGACAGTGACGATTTGAATAGAAGAAGGCTATTGATCAGGAGATTGTTTTTACCAAATAGAAAGGATTGTCATGAAATATAGCAATGTGAAAGTTGAATTCCGATTATACACCAATGGTCATCTCTTTGGGGAAATAGAATAGATTTGATACATTTTTATGTGTTTTTTCATATGTGGAAAATGCATAAGATTGCCAAGTCAAAGCATGGTACAAAGCCAAGAGCTATCAAATCATATTTTGATGCTTTTGTAGTAAGATATTCATGAGATTGTACAAAGCAACTATAAATGCATACGCCAGAATTCCTTCCCTTTATAATGATGATTGCAATGGAATAGCTAGTTGGTAGGAAGATATTCATGAGATTTTTAATTTTTCAGCAATTCTTTCAGGTTTGCATCTTTGCATACTCCTGACTTAGATGATGACAAGCCATATATTGGGTACATATCATCCAAGCTAGATGCTCCCTAGACATTGTCTAGAGATGTTAAGTGGGTAGTGGCGTGCCAGCAAGCCACTAAGCCACAGACAGCCTGCTAGAAGCCGTGTCACGCCGGCACGACATGATTACATCTCAGGTCATGCCTTGCACAACATGGCTTCATTGCACACTCAGCCCATCACAACACAATGCCCGGTCTAGGCTTGGCTGTGCCAAGCTAAAATACCCAAGCCGAATTAGCCTTGAAAAAAAATTTTTACTAAGAAATTATACATAAAGAGTTATGAATAAATAGCTCTTATTTTATTAGTCAAATATTTATGTGACCTCATTTATAAGTACAAAAAATTACGACTTAATGTACAAGTACTCATGTGTTCATATTTAATTTGCACCGTTGCTTCTTGACTCATCTTCATCATTGTTGCTCAAAATTATTTGATATTGTAATCAGTCTTTTACATTCAACTAATCTTTAATTGGGATCGCATATCAATAATGGTTTTTGGTATCATCCTGGTTCATTTTTCATGCACTACTCAACCATTGGCATTGAAAGAGGACTCGGATGAAATGGTATTTATAGGTGGAGCTAAAAGGTCCTATGTCATTGAGGCGAGCACAGGGAATGTGCTTTTCACCACGCTAAAATTTTGAAATTCGGATAGATTGCACCTTCCAACGTAGTCAAACTGTGATTAGTGTAATAGTTCAACCGGTATTAAATTTTTAGTGACTGGTTGTGATTCATTTAGACTTCATCAAAAGGAAAACATACCTCGAATCATGGGACAATGATTGTTGTTACTAGCTTTGGCAACTAATGTAGACTATCATTCAGTTTCTAACTATGGTGTATATAGGTTGTACATAGCATGCTGGTTGTATTTCTTTCATTGCTTCGCTTTTTAAATAATCTCGTTCATTCCTATGCAAAAAATTATTCATGATAGATGGGCACACTACTCTCTTTCATGCACAAGTCTATAATGTTAGCAAGAGATTGTATTATACGAAGAATTCGCTGATATTTTAAAACTTTTAATAAAATTTATTTAAATATTATTAGCAGATATTTCAAATTGATATATATATATTCATTTTTTTAGCTTTATTTTTTTAATTTTATATTCCCTCTGTTACTACTATGAAAATCATATCATGCTTGTGTAGGATGAACAGTAAATGACAATAATTGGTTCAGTGGCAAATTCAATGTTGTATAATGTGTACCTATAAGTTTATTAGTAGTAAAATTTAAAAAATCTAAAAAATGTTTTATCATTTCTACCCTCTTCCATTTCGTCTCTATAATAAGTTTGATAGTTGGAATATGCTCATTGTAGATGATAAAACATTACAAAAGGTACACGTCGTATCCAACATCTTATCCATGGAGTTCCATCTGGCTAGTCAATTAATCTTCATTCTCTTAGAATCGAGATTGTTCTAAATATGTAAAGTCTTTAACAACTACTCTCGTAAGAGAAGATATTCTAGTAAATAGAACAATAAATAATTCAACTATGAAATATCCTGAACAATTATATTAATTATGTGAAATATTTTATATGAAATATTTCTCCATTGATAATTAGAGAAAATTGCGATTTAAATAAATATGTAACGGTAGTATTACTCGAAGCATTATTAAAAATAATAAAAAAATATTATTAAAAATTTCATATTTATTTGTAGCAAAAGTTATTACTTGAAAGATTGTGAAAGTTGTATGTGGATGCTTAAGAAATTCAAAACCAATAATTCTTTTTTGAAATTTTTATTTTTTTAGAAATCTAATGTGCGGTTATACAAATATATGGAAGATTATTTCGTAATATGATCAAACATTACTAATTAAAAATTTTTGAATTTATCTTTATTAATTTAAAAATAACTCTTATTTAAACAGTAAATAAAAGGAAGAGTAGCATCACCTTTTGTAGTTTGTCGGGACATCTTTAAAAACCTAGGTCGCAAGCATCTTTATGTATGCTTTGGATTTTCCACTATAAGAAATCAACTCTCCAAATGAATTATATATCACACAAGCCACTCTTGATTTGTTTTCGCATCATACTAGAATACTTTTAGCCCTACGCCATCTACAAATGTTAATTCACATTGAGTTTGTCTTTCCTGTTTATTTCAGGTGTCCTTTTATGTATTTAATGCCTTTAAAACTTTCACATGTAATTTATTTTTGCATTTTTTACTAACAGTCCTTTCTTATTTATTAACTAATTTAATTTTAAAAAGTTATTAAACATTGCTAAAATGTTTTTTAGGAGATAACCAAATGTAATAGGAGCAATTTGTCGAGGTAGATTGTGTAACAAGTACATGATTTTTGCAATAGCTGTTGTGGTCTCCTTCACCACCAAAATGATACAAATTATGAGCCATATATATACAAACTCAATTACTAGTTATACAAAATTACATATAAAAATAAATCAAATATATAATAAATAAATAACAATTACTAAAATACTATATTACTGAGAATTTTGATGATTGGGGATGAGAGAGTAGAGAGAATTTCGTTGGAAAGAAATTAGGTCGGGAGATATTTATTGATTTTTTGAGGGGAGGAGTATTTTAGTAAATATTTTTTTTTTTTTGTTAATAGAGAGGGGAAGGAGTAACTTTTTATGTATATATGGTCATTCCTACACTGCCCATAGCATGCCACGGGCCAACACGGCTCTTGAGTCACCTAGCACTGTCCATGTATTGGTCGTGCCAGTCCGACCCGTTTATCACCCCAACATTGCCCCTTCTGCAAAAAGAGGCTAGGGGAGATTTCTTGTCATTCTTGTGTCAATCCACTCACCCTGATAGAGTTCCTCTTATTTGATAAAGAAAAAATGTTTGGCTATTATGGAGGATGTCATGGCATTCATCATAGACCTCTTAGCAAACTTCTCAAGGAGCTGATGTTGCACCTAAGGTTCAAAAAATCCAATTCATATCTATTGTTAAAAGTAGCACAAGAAACATTAAGGCACAATGAATCCCTAGGGCCTAGGTATAAGGCGCAGGTGCAAGCCTAACGCAAGTGAGGCACCTAGTCATAAAATCTCTATATATGATATTCTTGTAATAGATTCCAATTATTAAAGTTAATAATATTGTAAAATAATGGAGCAGAAAGTTATTGTGGTGAAAAATGCTATATCAAAAGGTAATGAGAATGTACATATATAGACATTTACAAACATTATATAGTGGCTAAAATATCCTTGATTAGGGTTTGTTATTCTAACATTCCTCCATAATCTATTGTATAAATATTAATCATACCCAATTTGTTACAAATGTACCCTATAGCTCTACTCGAATTATATCAGCTAATTGATCTCTAGTTTTCACATATTTAATATGAACAAGGCCTTGTTATAAGTTCTCACAAATAAAATGGCAATCCATCTTTATATGCTTCATAAATTCGTGAAATATTAGATTTGATGCTATATGAATCACTATTTAACTATCACGTTATAGCTGTTATGGCTCAGAACTCTTATATCCGAGTGATTCAACTAACTGTTTAAACCACATCGCTTCATATGTAATTTGGGTCAACGCACAATATTCTTATTTCAGCACTTGACCAAGCAACTATATATGTTTTTTGCTCTTTCATGATACCACATTTCTCCCAATAAACACACAATATCTCATAATAGACTTATGGTCATTCGTTGATCCAACCTAGTCAACATTAGAAAACTCTTCTAATTAAGTGTGACCCTGATCACTATAAAGTAGGCCACATCCTAGTGAATCTTTACGATATTTAAATCTATGCATGATAGTCTCTCAATGTGAAAAACAAGAAGAGGACAAAAACTAAGTTACCATACTTAATGAATTGTCTGATCAAATCACTGATAAATTATTTAGTTTTCTAAATAAATGATTGTATCTTTCTGTCAGCAAAGGTTTTCACATCGTCCAATGAAAGCTTCAATCCTAGATCCATGGGTGCACTACATAGATTTGCATCTAACATACCTGTATCTCAAAGTAAATGTAGTGTATACTTTCTTTATGAGAGGAATATGCCACAACGACACCTTGTAACCTCAATGTCAAAAAAATACCATAAAATCCCAAGGTCCTTAGTCTGAAATTGACACTGAAAAAATATTTGAAGGTCTACAATACCCCTGTTATCACTGCCAATCACACTATCATCCATATAAAAGAAGAATACACCCAATATTAGAATAGTAATAAGGCCCATATTGATAACTTCTACAACGAGAGAGACCAAACTCAAGAATCACTCCATTGAACATGTCAAACCAAGCTGCGAAGACTGTTTCAAGCCATATAATGATATTTTCAACTTATAGACAAGACCGAACTCCCCCTCAGCTACAAACCCAGGTATCAATTTTATAACCGAAAAAAATGTCTAGTGTAATCCACACCATAAGTTTAGGCATATCCATTAGCTACCAAATAGGCCTTCAGCTAAACAATAGAACCATCCAGATCAACTTTTACTATGTACACTCATTTATAGTTAATGGGTCCCTTCCCCACAGACAAGGAACTAGATCCAAAGTGTGTTTTTGCTCATTTTTCAACATTTCTTCCTTCATAACTACCTCCAACCAGGATAAGAGATCATTTCAGACATCAATTGAGGTGTAGAACATCAGTCTAAAGCAGATACAAAATTATGGAGAGAAGATGAGATACTAATATAACAAATAGTAGCAGCTAAAAAATATTTATTGCCGTTACAATGTCCCTTTCTAAGCATAAAAAGGTCTAAATTTATCGCTGATTCAATAGCATGGGATTTGTAGGTGAGAGGACCAACTCAGTAGCATCTAGGGAGGGACCCAAATACCTTACATGGACCATAGGCATAGGTGTAAATCACTTGATCAGGTGGTGCATGCAGTGAAGACACAACCTGATGGGCAACATGGTAGATAATAAATCCATCATGAGGGGTGACATTATACTTGAGAGTAGAAGGAGACTTAAAAAGAGAGAGAAGTCGATTCCTAAGGCAAAACATCATATGACACAAGAAACTGGCCTAAGTCAAGTGAGAAGTATCAATACTCCTTTTTAGTGTGTTTGTATCCAAAAAACTACATCTAAGTGGCTTGGCATCAAGTTTAGTCACGTAAGGGTGAATATCACGAACATAGCATATACAATCAAATATTCTCGAAGGAATTGAGTATAAAGACTTATGAAGAAATAGGATATGATGTGGGATATGCCCCTAAAGCACGACCAATGGCAAACAATTGTTAAAATAACCAACAGTTTAAATTACCTCACTTGAAAAACATTTTAGAACTCTTGTGGAATTGAATAGCTCTCATCACTTTTAAAAGGTGTATTTTTCATTCAGCCACCACATTTTATTGCAAAATATTGGGATAAGAGGACTAATGAAATGTCCCATGCTGAGATATAAATGAAGTAAATTGAGTGGACAAGTATTCACATGCATTATCGCTTCATAAAATGCACAATGAAATATAGAATTGATTTTGAATTTCATCACAAAATGTACAAAAAATGAAAAATAATTTAGAATGATGTTTCATTAAATATAGTTAAATTGTTCGTAAATAGTCATTAATGAAAGTAACAAACTATTGAAATCCCATCTTGGATGACACTGGACAGGGATCCTAAATGTCGGAATGTACAATGTTAAGAGGAGCAAAAGCTCATTTGTCGACTCGAGATAGTATGATGCTCGATAGTATTTAGCAAACTGACAAAACTCACAAAACAGATCTATTACATAGATAAAAGACAAGGATAACTTTTATGAACTCAATAATAACAAATGGCCCAACTGATAGACGAGTTGTGGAGGCGTAGAAATAATGCTTGTGCAAACCGTAGAAGTGGGTCCTACTTCTGGCACATAAAGACCTACTAACTCACAATGGCCCCTACAAATGATCCTCCTTATTGTAAGATCCTAAAATTCACAACTAATAGAAGAAAATATATAATGTAAAAATTATGTTTAGTTGTGAAACTGCTTGCATATGATAAATTAAAGGGATAAGTCAGCAAGTATAACACCGATGTAATGTGAAGATTCAGGGTTTGAGAGATAGATCCAATGCTCACAACCATCACAGAGGAGATATCAGTTAACTTAACTATGGGTAAAGTCAAGCATGACCAATAACAAGTTAAGATGCCTAAGATTCCCGTCATATGATCAGATACGTCAAAATTAATAACTCTAGTTCGAGACGGTGTTAAGAGACAAGTAGTAGGATTACCTGCTTGAACAAAGGTAGAAATAGGTATAGTTGTGCTGGCAAGTAAACGTGAATAGTCCTCCGTAGATAAAATAACAGCCTCTTTTGTGAAAAGGTTAGAAGGAGCAAATATGGTACCATTAGTATAGATGGCATAATGTATAGATGGTATAACGGGTTTTCCATATAACTTTTACTATTTATTTGTGGTGTGACTAACTCTACCACAATGAAAGCATGTCAATTTTTTGTCACCACCCAGGCCACCTTAATTATCTCTACATGTTCCACGTCTGCCACCTTGACTAGTAAGCAAGGACTAAGTCACCAAAGCCATTTAATCAGCAAGATTATCAGTAACTAATTGTGAAGTCTTGTGATTAACTCGTAAAATTCGAGAAAACGCATCTTTTAATGAAGTAACCTCTAAACTTGCTAAATCTAGATCGAGCAGATTCAATGCTAGGTTTCAAGCCAGTAAGAAAACACAGAATAGCCAACTGTTCACGTTACTCTCACATTTGCTTCACATCAGTGGTGGTGGGTGTAAATACATTCAGTTCCTTGTAAAACTTGTTTAAGGTAGCAAAATAATCAGTGACACTCCAATCTTTCTAATCCATACCAAAGAAAGAATTAGATATATCAAACACATTTCACATGTTATGTTTTCCAAAATAAATAATCATAGATAACCCCATAACTCATTGACAGTATCTGTGTTTCTGATCAAAACAACCACCCTCTGTTCTATAAAATTAATCAACAATATATAAGAAGCGATGCCTAAGTCTTAAGATCCATGTTAAAATCAGGATGGCCCTCCTTATTTAAGTCTTCAAATAGCAAACAACACAATCTTCCTCTAACGCTAATAATTTGTCCCATTTAAATACTGATCTATAATTTGAGAAGATATGATTGTAATAATTTTAAAGATACCCACTTTAGATTCATTCGTTCAAATGGGAACACTCCTACTAGATGTACTTCTGAATTCCATGTCGTATAACAAATATACATTAAATACCCACAATAAACCAAGACAAATACTATAAAAACTCAAACACAGATTACCACACTAAAAAAAAGAATACCTGTTGATGGCCATTCACATACAAATACATAGATTACATATGCATGTAACAAAGGGTCTTCTTCAGCACTGTTTCATATATGCTATTATGCAGCATCATTGTCCGACTCCTGGAGCATCATCGTGCACCAGAGGATGAGAGAACTAGAGTCGCACACCAGCTCAAACACCAAAAGGAGGAAGTCGAAATGAAACATGTCAAATGTAGGTGACCCTCAAATGCACAAGAACTAAAGATTTAAGGTTGAGATTTATTGAATGGACCAAGAACAACATAAATCTAGGGTTTTCAGTGAAATTATAAATTTCAAGATAGATGGATCAAAAAGATTCAAATAGGAAAATCGTATCAGGGCTTTTGATACACAGGAGAAGTCGTGCTTATTTCATCTAGGGTGGGCAGCGGCAGCGAAAACCCTCTCCAATATCATGTTAATGAAAGGAAAAGGGAGTTATTATGGTGAAAAACCCTATATTAAAGGATTATGAGAATATGCATATATATAGACACATTTACAAATTTTATATAGTGGCTAAAATATCCTTGACTAAGGTTTTGTTATTCTAATAAATATAATAAAAAATCCCAAAAAATATTTGTGACTGTAATCATAGACTCATAGTTCAACCAGTTACATAAAAAATGATAATTAATAAGCATAACTCACTATAAACAGACAAGAAAAATAAAATTTATTAACTTTGTTCTAAAAATACTCACATAGAAAACTTATATTTATCATTATAATTAAATAAAGGTTCATATCTTCTCATTTTTTTCTAATAGGCTTGAATTATTTCTTTATCTTTATATATATGTCTGATTTATAATTTTCATCATTTACACTTTACGAAGAAGCCCTAGAAGCATTTACTGTTCGAGTTTCACACTTTCTCAATTAGCGTGATGTGCTCTCATTTACTTCGATAATTTTATCTACAAAATCCTTTGTCAAAAAATTCATTCTCAAATGTAAATTTATTATTCTCATCATGATCTCTATCTATTCTTCTAACCAGTTACTCATTACTTTCATCGATTCTAATTTCAAAAATACCAAATTAGTGTGTTAAGTAATAGTTAAATATAATGGCTAATTTAAAAGATACAACTAATTCTTTTTCAAAAGAATCTATAAGACAATTAAGGCGCACATCTTGAGGGGGGAAGGAAACAGCACACACCTGTTAGAATGAGTCTCACCCGGGTATGTTGAGGTGCGAGGCTTGAACCATGAGCCTAGGTCTGCCTAGGTGCACGAGAAGTGCCTTCAACAACATTGGTTGAAAGGCTGATCATTTCACCCTCTCCGGACGTGGACTTTAAGAACCCCATTCTACATGTACTGGTCGCAGCTCCTTGTACATATCATCTGCATCTGACATTCGGACACTTTGATCAGAAGCGTCAAATCATCCTAAAGTGATTTGGAGCTGCTTATATTCAGCTGCAAATAATAGCAGTTTACTGACCTTTCTATGTAATTTGCTTACCAATTTTTTTGGTGCTGTTAAGCCCATCTTTTTGTTCTTTCTTCCACACACCCCCCCCCCATTTGTCATGATCTGGTCACCACATTTGCTACATTCTTGCTTTCTGAAAATTCCATTTCGAGATTTAATCCAGGAGACCATTTGCCCTTTATTTCCAGGTTTGTGACTGGATGCTCTCGAGGGCCATTGCTTGGATTTAAATACTTGGAGCCTCAATTCTGCATACAGAGGTACATTATTTCTGTTGGATCCTTCGGTGTGATTGTTTGTGTATCATATGTGCTGACCTCTCAATGTTGTCACTGTTTTTGTCTAATCATAGAGCGGCTGGTAATGCTTCTGAAGAAGCCCTTGACCGGTTACCAACATCAGCTACTTGTATGAATCTTTTGAAGCTTCCTCCATATCGAAGGTTGGTCTGAGTTGTGTTTTCTTCGTAAGCTTAAATCTTCGATTTTCATTTTACCAGTCCCTTTGTCAATGAGAAACTCAAACACATTAATATTGTATGACACAGCGTGGAGCAACTGGAAAGGAAATTGCTGTATGCAATTAATGCAGAAGCTGGTTTCGATTTGAGTTAACGATACAATGCCTTGAACCTGTTCCATGTTCATGTGTGCGGACTGGGTACACTCAAAAGGTTAGTAAATTGCTCTTTCAGATGAGACCTGAAAGCTTTCAATCACGGCCGAAATGGAGTCAGGGACCATCTACATGGGTGGAAGACAAAAACCTTGCAATGAGCCCTTAAGAAGATTATGTGAATTTAAGAAGTTGCTGATTGCATGTACAATTCTATATAATGCGGGGTCAGTCCGGGTATTAAGTTTCAGGAATCTGTAAGTAAGGTGCAAAGAAAATGTTTGTATCAATACGAAAATTCTGCATTCATGATGCATTGTCATCTCCTGTACCATTTCAGGTGACATATTTGTAGAACGAAAGAAATTTGATTTAAGCAGCATAATGCGCTGGTCTGATTTGCATGATGTCCTAGCTCATCCTACTTCAAGACATGAACTTTTGTAGGAACTTTTCATGAATGATAAGTCCTCTGGCGTACGACAGTGTTTGAAGTATTCACAATGAAGATTGGCCTGGGTATGCTTGAAACTGTATAATCTTCTCACGCCTGCAATCATAATTTGCAAGGGCTATTTATTTATGAAAAATGAAATTTCTACATCATGGCATGTGAAGTCTCAGAGAAAAAATGTCCCATTAACCGCCTCTCATTGTGATGATGTCTTGGTGATTTGTTGTAAACGACTGAGAGGGCCTATCTACGGTTGGGTTTATTGGAGATTCTTTTTGTTGTCAACGAAAGATCATTTTTTTTCCCCTGAGCACTGTACAAATATGAGAAGTTCTCCCATTAAAAAGAAAAAAAGGGGGAGGGGGTGGGGAGCCCGCGGACATCAGATTAAATATCTATGGATATGAGAATGGTTTTATGTAAATGGGTTTTTTCTCGTGTTACAAAAATATAGTATATGGCTTAAATACTTTAGTGATAAGAAAGCAATTTCTGTTTAGTTTTAATGTTGGCAAGCTCCATAATTGTGATGTGACACTATGTTTGTGTTGTCGCTTGAATTTATGAGACTTGCGTTGAATTGAAATCTCTGTGATAAGCTGAATGTGCAAGTGCAGCTTGAGAGACTCTAGCTTTAAATTTATTATGCCCGAAAAACTCACATATAAGCTTGGCCAAGAGTAGCAATCAGGAAGCTCGAGCTAACCCGAAAAACTCTCAAGTTGCTGTGGGATTCATGTTTGAGTGGCATTTGCTATTTTGACTTTCAGATCTTTCGAGACTTGATTTGGGAAGCTGAGTCCATTGATGGAGGAAAATGTTAGCTTTAAATGGAACCAAGGGGTCTAATTCTACGGCTGAAGGGTGCCTACTGAAATGAACTCTTCCTCTATATAATCAAATAATATTTCATTTTATCATCAAAACGATTCAAGCATACCAATTTGTATTTGTAAGAACGACTAATGATTTTTAAAAAGTAACATTACGACACACATTGAAGCATTACTTTTTGTTCTTTGGTAAATCACATGGTTCTCATAGGCTCGGTTATCTTCCAACAAAAGTATGATCAAGAGGCATTTATTTCTAGCAAATCGAACCTCAATCACCGTAAGCCTCAATTCAAGTGTTAATAATGCAATGATCTTTATCAACCACTACGAATAGAATTTTTGGACATATGCAAAAAAAAAAAAGATAAATATTTAAAAATATTTAATTGTTAGAATAAATAAGATGGTTCAAACATATATGTTACTGTAAAAGTATTAGAAATAAACGTGTCAATAATAATAATAGGAAAGGACATCGGTACTCAATATATACTTGTCATTTCATCCTATTATCTATTAAAGCCACATTAATTGGTGTTCTTCCAATAGAATAAAAAGAACAAGGAAAAATTTGAGAAAGAAAACCTTCCAAATAATCAAATTATTTTTGTTAATTATTTTATTACAGGAATAATTAATATGATCAAGATACTTTTGTTTTTCAATCGAGGCTTCGGATTTGATTTTGCTAGTATAAAATACAGTCAAATAAGATTTCATTATATCCTCAAAATATTTCGAACGAACGCATTTGCATTTATAAAAAGTGAACAATGTCCGAGGAAAATCGCGTTATAATGCGTTTTGAAACCTTACTTTTTACTATTTGACTTATCGGACGATTCACAAAGTCATCAATTTTTTCTAATAGCGAGACGGTAGAATTAACGGCCATGTCATAAGATGTAATTGTTAGACAAAAGTCGATCTTCCATGTTCAAAAAGTTCCACATGAAGACCGAATGCGAAAATTAAATTAAGGATCGAAATTAATCTCCTACCATTAAAACCACTGCAATTTGCTTAAATTTTTATAATATTTTTTACTTATTTAAATCTTAGCACCTCTCAATTCATTTGATGCAGCTTTTTCAGTGCCAGATAAGGATGTAATCCTTCATATTTTGTTAGTATTATTAATTAGGCTGCGCCGGCAATATAGATGGCCACCCGTAGGAAATCGGGTTGTGCCTGCACCAAGGGCCGTTGAACACTCGGCCTAGCATGCA
>JAOVVI020005841.1:0-16114 GCA_028571085.2 Nepenthes alata
GGGGTGGAGAGAGAGAGTGAGAGAGAGAAGGGGCTTACAAAGTACAGGCAAAGAAGAGGATAAACAAAGTGGCATAATTACGAGCAAAGCGCTTAACATTCTCATGAACCCTCAATCTCGCCTGAGCTGGAGACGAAGGGAACGAGTAAGAATCGCACGACCCAACAAATCCATGAGTCCAAGAAGGCGTTTTCCCAGAGAAATCATCGTTGGTGAGCTTCCAGAAGGGGTTCAGAGTGAAAACAGAAAAAAGGGTCACGAGAGATGAGACAATTGACATGACAAGCCCATAAGCTATGGCCGTAACAGTTGTCGCAGGGACGGCGGTCCTGAAGGCGGAATTGGGGACGGAGGACACGGTGGACGGAGGGCGAATTCTGGCGGTGGTAGTGGTGGTGGCGGAGGAAGAATTGGCAGCGTTGCGGCGGTGTAGCTCGGTGGTCCGCTGGTCGAGGACTTCGAGGTAGCCGCTGTCTCGGAGCCATGATTCGAAGGCGGTTTCAGGGACGCTGAGCGACAAAGGATTGGAAGAGAAGACCATTGCCCGTCCCTAGCAAGGAGACACAGTGATGCGGAACGGGTAGCCGACTTTCTTCTTGCTTGTGCTTGTGTTGTCAGCTAAGGGCTTGCTTGGTCTGCGCGATAAAACTTGCATTGCATCTGACAATTTTCACGCAGGGAATCTCTAGGAGCCAAGATCAAAGCATGAGGGTAGAGAATACTTGAGATGGGGATGAAGATGCCAAATTTGTTGATGGCTAAATATTATGAAAAATTTAATTATTTGTTAACTTTTGATGTTTTTCATGTTTTGATTGATAAAATATTAGTTATTGCATTCAAAGTTCGTTGGATTATCATTGTAAGTTTGTGTAAGTAAACCGTGGAGCTATTTTGAGTAATATAATAAGCTTTTTTTTTATACACTCCTGAGATATTTATTTTAATATGATATTATATTTATTAATTTATTATTATTATTTAGATAAAAATTAAAATTTTATTTTATATAATTAAAAATAAATTTTTTTTAAAAAATTATTCTTATTCCTATCCAATAACCCATTTTATTAAATTGTTCTATACTATAAAAAAAAAAAAAACCATTTGTAGGCATCTCTTATTCTTTGACTCCCTCTCTCATGGGACATTAGTCTCCATTGGTAGCAACTTTGAGGATCTATTTGATAAATAAAAAATTAACACCATTCTCTAAAATTTTTTTTAAAAAAATTTGATAGCCACTAATAATTTAATTATTTTTAATAGTAATATTGTACCAATTTGAATAAATATGAGTTCACATCTTTGCTTAAATTTCTCACTTATTGCTTTATGACCTGAATATGATTACTTAGAATAGAAATAATACCTACATATTCAAATATAAGGATAAAAATATTATTTTGACACTAAGTTTTAAAAAAAATATATGTCCAAATATAAAAAAATAATTATATTATATAAAGTGAGATACTGCAATGAATTTTTATAAAAGAAAATTTTAAACTAATTCAACTCTAATCAAATAGTAAATTATATGAATCTAGAAATATAAAGCATAGATCTTCCCTCTAGTCCTCTTTAGAACAATTTTTCATATTGTGAGAATCATAGAGCTTTTGAAAGAGAATGGCAAGGGAGTAGTTGCTAATTAGCTAAGGAAACTTGTTTATATTCTATATAGGTTGGATCTTCCTTTCAAAAAAACTTAAGTTATTAAAATAGTTTAGGTGATCATTCCTTATTACAAAGTAGTCTCCATAAAATTTTTAAAAATAGGAATAATTTTGTATATAAATATAATATTTTTAATTAAACATATAATAATTTAACTAAGAAGAATAAAACTTGATATACTTTTTTTCTTACTATTATTATTTTTTGATATTCTGTTGAGATTTTAGATCCTCAAATAGGCTCTCTTGGTCACTCGCACCTTGGTTTTTAAAAAAATTTCGCTCTTATATTATAAAATTTATAACCTAACAATCTACTAGGTAAATTTATTTATTTTTTAGATTTCGTAACTTAACTGAGAGGAATAAAATCTAAGAGACTTTTTTTTTTTTTTGATATTTTGTTGAGATCCCAAGTTCCTAAGTAAGCCCTCTTGGGCACTCACACATTGGTTTTTTTAAAGAATTCCGCTCCCATATTATAAAACTTATAACTTGATAATCTATTAGGCAAGTTTGTTTATCTCTAAGATTTTAAATGTTTTCTTAAAAATTTATAGCAGCCTATAAGAATGATGACTAGTAACTTGTGAGGGGACAGTGATTCCCTAAACAAAGTTCTTTGACATATATATATATATATATATATATATGTTGGGTCTCATGCCAAGGCCCATGAACAGTTAGAAGCCCAGCCCACTGCGCAGGGAGTCTATGTGGCGTCCAGTTGACAGAAGCCGTCGAAGACCCTGCAGCGCATTAATGGGCTACCAGGAGAGAGAAAAAGCCACCCAATAAAGGCATGGCCAACGCTGTGGCAGCGGCTCAGACAGCTACCCGCAGACAGCCAGCCAATCCCTGTTCAAGGGGAAACTAAGTGTGGCCGGTAGCGCCCAAAAGCCTGTCTGCCATCTTAGAACGACAGCCGACATGACCGGCACACCACGACAACGACCAGCAATCAAAGAACCCTAGCAACGGGTATTCTCGTGCCCAGAGTCAACGGAAAAGGAGCCTATAAGAGCTCCCTTCCCCCGCAGAGCTGAGGACTTTTAGACTTGATCTTCCTTTCTCCAATCATTCCAGAGGACAAAGAGAAAAGCAATCGAGCTAAGTAAAGATTTGAACCCTATGGCCACATACGAGCCCTCATCTCTCAACATTTGGATACCCACGCCTATTCAGGCAACAGGAGTGAGCCACTCATTATAGTGCACTTAGGAAGCCAGACCTTCCATTACCTGCTCATTATATTTTTCACTCTGAAACATAAGCATAACTCATGCATCATCAACATACATATTCGCAACATCTCCGTTTATTACAAAAATTTGCTGACTTGAGCGTCGGAGTGACCGTGGTCGGAGAAATCTTGCCGGACCTCCGACCTCTCATTTGTTAATTGTGTTGTGAAGGTCCCAGGTTAAGAGACACAGAGAACAGACCCTCTTCCTGATGCTACGACGTGATTGAAAACTCAAAGGCCCCATAATCCATACAGCAACCGCAAATCCGGGACTCAACTATATATATATATATATATATATTAGATTTGTTAAAAAATAATAAAATTAAAATAAATACTACAATGTTATAAAAAAATTATAAATTGGTTTGCATTTTCTCTTTAAATTTTTGGTCTCACGACTCGCTGACTTGTCCTGAAATTCGAAGCCAATCTCTTTATGAATATTGTTTAGCTTTCCTAAATGTTGAAGTTAGGTCTAATATAATTAAAAATAATTGAAAAAATTATATAAATAATTTCTTACTACCTTTCCTAAATATTGAAGTATTAAACTACTCATAATATTAAAAATATCATGTTTTATATTTATTACTTATTTTTCAATCTAACAGTTAGAATTTTCAACCCAACAATTAAAAAGGCAAGCGACAGGCTCCCTCCCATTTCATTCCAACAGAATTTAAACCTAAAAAAAAAAAAAACCCTGAAGCTCGAAATCAAGGAAAACCATAAACAGAGTAACCAGATATCTAACATATATATATATATATACACAAAAGCAGCCATGCAAAAACCCAAAACCATGTGCATATATATATACACAAAGTACACAGTTCTTTCTCTCGATCTCATACACAATCCGATATCAAAACGCGGTTAAGCATCTTCACCATCGCTCATCAGACGGGTATCAATGAAGAACTCCGAGTCAGCTCCATGATCAATGGAGTCTCCATCAATGATCCTACCTCTGCTTTACACACAAGAGCATGAAACAAAAACATATGGTAAATTATAACCCATATCGAAAGAAGGGGGAAAAAGATTACATGAAAAATAATAAAGCATTTGCTATACCTTTCAAGCACAAACTTCCCTTCTTTGTATTTCTGGGTTTTGTCATGAGCTGCCTCCTGGTTGTAATTGGCACAGTTACTTCTAAGTACTCATGCCAATCGAAAATTTTCAGAGCATAAACTTCAAACTCGAAAAGCATATAATTAGCCAGTATTCACTAGGAAAATTCAGTAAAAATATCAGTATTGGTCGCTGTCACATTAGTATTGGCCATATTCGGTGACACAAATTGATTTCAAAAATAAAACTTTGTTTAGAAAATAAAAAACTAAGGAAAAAATACCGACAGGAAATCCCCTATACTATTTCTTTCAGAAATAGCAGGACTGAACTGCAGGTCAAGGAGAATGTCAATGAAAGAATCTGCCCTACAATCCAGAAACACTTTGGAAACTACCAGGATATGAAGCTCGAACACTTTTGGGGGATTAAACGTGTCCTCGGACATGCCGGGGCAAGTTGGACATGCTTCGACATGTATCAATTTTTTCTGAGTTTGACACATTTTGAACACGTTGAGTTATGTTATAATTATTTTAAAAATTGTATGCTATTTTGTAAATTTAAAAGGATATGGACTCATTTATAATTTCAAAAACTTAAAAACCCCCCACTGCCATTTTTTCATTTCTGTCTAAGAGTCTACACAAATTTTACCACAAACTGTCATAGTGACTTGCAACTTTTCATCAAGGAAAAATCAATTTACGGATATTGATTATATTAATAATCGCTATAGCATAGAACTGAAAAGTTGATAGATTGTCTATAGTCCAAGTGTGCATTTATTCTAATTCTTAACTTCTAAACTACCTGTGTAACCATCTTCGTCATCATATTTTGAGAGAAAGTGAAGTACTTACTTCTTTATCCATTCATTAAGAAGGAATAAAATGACTCCAAAACATGTTGAAGAATGGATTTTCATTCATAGCAATTTTCATTTACTTTCAAGGAGAAGTTCACAATACTCGAAGAGAGAGTAAGATGTTGGACATTTGTCAAAATATATTTAACTAACTCGGTAATATTGAAGAATTAAAGATTGCACACCTCTCATTGGATGAGACAGAGTTAAAATACGTTATTTTTACCGATGATGATGATGAAAATCGAGACAATGTAAAAAATGTAATTGTGAAAATTTAAAAGTGACGCTTTTTTGTAATTGATTGTCATTGATATTTGACATTTATTCTTTTATAAAAGTTGTATCAATATTATTATCCTTATATGAATTTATACCGTTTTTCCTATAATTTGTCCGTGTGTGTATGAATTAGGAAATATATATTTTTATTTTAAATTTAGTATAAAATAGTATTGGTCATCAATCAAAAAAATTATTAAATATAATTTTAGTTTACACGCCTCCAAAGTATTATATCCTTGATTTTTAAAAAAATAGCATTCCATCTTGTCAGTATCATATTATCTCCGTGCCCATGCTTTGCTAACGGGTGTATTGGTCAATATTTTAAATATCGACCGATATACATGAAATAAGGCAAACACGAAGATATATCGTGATTTTATCGCAGCATCCGAAATACTAATATTTCATTCCATACTCCACTTCCATTCCCAAACAAAAGGCACAGTTTTTCTGTTCCTTTCTGATTTTTGAGGTTGTTTTCTCATGAAAAAGTGAGGAAGATGGAAGAATAAACTTACATATTTCCATCCGACAATCTGTCCACAGCAGCAGCAAAATATATCAGCTACCGTGTGCATCCCAGAAAGCATCAATCGATCCACCGACTCACCCACAGTGATGTTCACCCTGAACCACCACAAGTTCTAATGAACTCAATTCCTATGTATGCAACAGTACCTCATTATTTGCTCAAATCCATTTTTTTCTTTTCAAAGAAGAAAGTAGAAATTCTCAAAGTCCTGGTGACTAATCAGCAATGTTGAAGCAAAATATTCTCTCTCATCTTCAAATCATATGAAAAACCATAGATATAAGACATTTTTCTATATGTAATTTGCTCATTCCAAACACAACATGATGCAGGAGGGGGAAGCACGGGAGCCAAAGGAAAATAAGAAACAGAGATTACCATAAAAATAAATGATAATTATAATTTTTCAATATTAATTCAACTCATCAATAATTATTTAAATAATAGATTAATGTCCTAAATATAGAGATACCTAGCTCCGAGGTTAATTAGGATACAGACATAATATTCTAATTAATGACAACTCAAAATAATATAAAACAATAAAAATAAAACATATAATTCATAAAATATTTTAGAGTTACCAAAAGTATAAAATTTCATAATTCTTCAAAATATCACAAAACATGAAAATAATTTAATAATCAAAATCATATAAAATAAAATAAAATTTCTCTAATATCTTTAAAATATTCGCATCAACTCTCCCAAGATAGTAGAGACTCAACCCCATTGAATAAGGCCCCAATCGTTAATCTCCAAACCACAAGCTAAGGATGGTGTAGTCCTCCACTAATGCCCGGAGACATGTGTGAATTGTGGTTGAGATTTGATAGCTCCAACTATTCCAAAGTGAGAAGAATTTGGACCTAGATATGGTCAATTCAGCTAACTTCGATATAACTTCAAAAGGTTTAGATCTAACTATTGAAGTGTCTCTCTAAAAATCCAAGTACACTCTAAATCCAATCATCCAACCCAACGAATAAAGAAGTGTTGAACCTCTCCATCCTTAATAAACACAATCTGTTTATCTAAAATAACAATAATTTTATCTTTATGTGCTAGTAGAGTTGATAATTGTATAAAACTAGGTAAAATTTTAATATTTAGCACATCAGAGGATTGTACAAATGGATCATGTGTAGTTACATACTAATGAAACATGCTAGAATTATGTCATAATAAAAAGTCTAAATGTCAATAACATTTACTTACAATAAATCATGCAAAAATCATATTCTAATGATGAAATACGTCAAAACGGTAGAAATGCATAATTCTTGCTAAAATCATACTAACATGTAGAGGACCAATGAATAGTAATAACTTCACTAACAAAAGGCAAATGTCGAAGTTCAAACTATATTTATTTTCACATAACTAAAGGCCATAAATCACTATTCATGACCCGTGGGTGGACCGACTACATATAATTTCTATGGTCGAGGTTGAACGCCACTTTTCTGACTAGTAGATGATAGGTTCGATATTTGATTTAGTAATAATGTACTAGAATAAATTCGAATATATTTCGTTGATTCTCTACAATTGTCATAACTTAGTCAAATTGAAAACTTTACCCAAATATGACCATATTCTTATGTTTCTCATAATAGACAAAAATAATTCCTTTATCAAAGCAAATATATCGTTTTTCTTCATTTTTCCCTTAAGTATATGACATGCAATAAAAACTATAGATATGCATAAACTTTAATGTGTAATTTAGAAACATACAAAAACTTTGATGCATAATTTAAAGACACACAAAAACTATATTGAAGAATTTACAGGAAATTAACATAATTTATATAATTTTTCAACATTTTATAACAAATAGATAACATGTAGAGACATTTATATAAAAATTAAGAACATATAGGAATATATATGAGGAATTTAAAGGCATGCAACAACATTAAATAAAACTTCATCACTTATACATAATTTGTATGAATTTACGACATATATTTCTTAAAATTTAATAAGATGAGGTTAGGATTCCATGCATACAAAGTTTGAAACAATTTAAGTACGAAATTAATACATATATAAGTATTTGGAATAAAAAATACTCAATAATTATAAAAAAACCAATAACAAGAGAACAAAAGGCTAAAATGCACTTACTTTCACTTGATTTTACATGAAAATTGCTTAATTTCTCTTTAATTTTACCTTCTTCTTTCTCTCTTCTCCTCTCTTTCCCTCTTCTCCTCTGCCAAAAGTTCAGTAGAAATAAACTGAAATCAGCCAAATGGCCTATCTATAGGAAACCAATGCATAAGCGCAGGTCAAGTACGGATTAGGCGCTGAGGGTAAATCCGAACTGCGCACTAGCATTCTTCATGCGCGCATAAGATGCCAATATTCTGGTTTAAATACGCACGTGCGTCACTCAAGTACACATCAAGCGTGGACATTCTGCCTAAAACGCACTCATGTGTGGTTCAGGCATATGTTAGCACTATTCGGTCAAACTTATTTCAATTCATAACTTAATTTTTTATTTAAAACCTCAATTAACCTCGAAATCCCATTAATTAATTAAATTAATAATCATTAAAATAATCTCTTGGGATTCATACCTTACAACTTGTGAAGGAGTTATCCAACTTATATCTGGAGCTCAGCATGTTCAATGAGACTCATCTTATAGGACTTGATGGGCCTCATCGGGTATTTATACGGGAAAATCTGAAAGGATTTCTAAAGCAACAATAATAAACATAATAGACTCGCCTATAACTATATGCTCAAATATTGTAGAGTTAATGATATGTAATCCTTTCATCCCCACCACATCTTTTCTTTTGTTGTAAATAACAGATTTTGGGAGCAAATGATGGAGATGAATTTTCTTGCCATTGTAAATAAAAGAACATCAGTTGGAGTGACATTGAATTATTACATCCAAATCGTATAATAAAGGTTGACCTAAAATAGAATTACCCATATCCATTGGAATGAAATCACACAAAATATGATCTTTATACTCTATAAAGTACAAAACAATATTCCGTAACTGTCATAGAAGATGTATCAACTCAAGAGACACTATATAGATCGAGATGTGGGGCAGCTTTCAAATCAAGACGAAAAATAGTATTAACTGAGACAATATTGATACAACTACTACTATTTACAATGATTTCGTAAGCCTTCTCATTCACTTTGATGTAAGTATGAAAGATGGCATGATAATACCAATTATCAGCCTCTGGGTGAATAAAAACGAGAGTGTAGACCAGAGGAAATAGTCCTAATGTAGCCCAAAAAGGTGTAATTATCATTATGATCAAAATCATCAAACTCTAACTTGAATTTATAAACTTATTCCTTATGCAGTTCCTCCTTTTTCATCTTCCCTTTCAATAAGTAAGGCTTTATAGGACATTTTGATAAAATATTTTCAAAACATTTATAGTTAAAGCACTATAACTAAGAATTTTTTCTTGGAGCTTTAATACCCTTTTTCCCTATTTTCTCTTGCAGATAGAATTGTAAACGGAGAAGGCCCTAAGATAGACTTAAGATTCATGGTTGAGACATTCAATGACGAGGGATGATTGTCACCACATTTTTCATACGTTGCCCGTATAACTAACTCACAATCTCAGAACAAATTATTCGTATGATCCAGAATAATAACACCCCTAAAGACAAGCTCTCTTCTATGGTCCTTACACAAACCTTGTCGAAATCTACTCAACGCCAGTCTTATCCTCCATTATGTGACATCCTATTTGAACTCATCGAATTGAGTTATATATTCAGCCACCAATTAGTTACTCTATCGAAGAATATTCCATTGATCTAGTAAATTGCTACTACATTAGTAGGACAAGTATTTCTCTTAAAGGCATCATTTCATCTCGGTCCGACTTCTAACAGGAGCTACCTAACGCCTAACAAGGCCCTCAACACTTTTTCAAAATAGGTGAGTATTTTCAATCACCTGAGACTAACAAACTGAACTCTCCTATATTCAGACACACAATGCCACTCAAAAAACAATTCATATCCCAAGCCTATTGAGTTAAAACTAGAGGATTTAAACAATTATAAAAAAAAAAAAATAGAAGCATCTAACTTGATATTTCTAAAGAATTGTTGTCTAACCTTGCCCTCAATCATAATGTCGAGGCCTATAGCCATGTCTTGAGATACTCAGCTATCTTACTTGCATCGATTGTTTCTATTATGAGACAAAACAAAATTGTCAAAATTTGACCATTGGGGTCCTATTTCTAAAGTGGCAACTTGATTGGCTAGATTCAAATTTGTCTGATGGGCAGTAGCCAGATCAGCTGGAATGATCAGGATGTGATTTTATAATTATTGTTGATTGATAGCTAATTTGGGTAACTGTTGACTTAATATTTCAAACTGATTAGAATTCACGACTAAGTCAACTATAAGGTGGGAAATAAGATGACCACTACGCGTATACATGTAATACTAATATGATTAATATGGTTAAGATCAATAAACAAGTAGGACGATCGAATGAGTTTATGTTTGAGCCAATTTTGGGGGGGGGATTAGTACAAGTCAAATAATGAGACAAATATTGCCAATCTATTAAAATAATTAATGACCAATTATAATACTACTATATATCCACTATAAAGGTAGTTATTAAAAGTAAAATAGATAAAGAAAAATGGTATTTTTTGTTTTTCTTTTTTATTTGGCAAAGAAAATATGATAGAGTAATAAAATTATGAGAATAAATAAAGGTTTTTTTATGTAAGGAAGAAAATTATACGCTTAGATAAAATTAAATATTTTTTAAAAAATGCAAAAAATATTACCAAAAATAAAATGAAAAGAACACTTCTAATCACACAAAATAATCTTAAACAATTGCAAGCAGATCAAAGGACATCTTGTCTGACGGACGGAAGGCTAAAGTAAGCTTGCCTCAACTTAGCTTCTATGTGGTACTTCAGTGCTAAAAGTTGGTACGAGTCAAACTTTGGGCTCTGTGTGACTTAAAGAAAACTAACTTGGGTGCTTATTATGGGCCCAATAATCCAACTTGCATATATGACAATTAATCCAAAAGCTTCCTGTTTTCTCATAATCTCAAAGCTTTTCTCTCTCTCCCTCTATCTCGATTTTCTTTCTCGACTTCTTGGCTGATTTGGAAAAGAATCAAAGATTGAGGTTTTAGAGAAGGGGTTGACTGTTAGGGCTTCAGTTATAGCTTATCTGGCGGCAATGGGACTTGGGTGGTGTTAGTGGATCTCGATGGTGAGGGAACGAAAGAACAATTGAGGAGTTTTTCCAGCTTGAGTCTTCTCACCTTCTGACTTCAATTTTTTTTCAAACTTTCGTTATGCAAAAAGATTTTTTTAAATTTTTGCACAATATTTTTTTCTAACACCTCTTCAAAAACACTTCTTGTTGTTTTTCTATTACAAGATATGAACTGGCAAGATTTTGGCCATGGAAGGGAAAGGTTACGGTGAGATAGTAGATTGGCCTCACGGGCAATGGTTAGTAGGGCAGCAAGAAAGATGATCGGGATACTGCTCTGATACTAAATTTGATACTGAGAAGGAAAAGTAAAGCAGAGGAAGGAAGAAAAGAAAGGAAAAATGGGAGATACAGAAAAGAGAACAAAGAAAAGAAAGCAGCAAAGATTACCGGAAACAATGAAAGATAATTATAATTTTTCAATATTAATTCAACTCATCAATAATTACTCAAATAATAAAATTAGGGCCCTTATATAGAGGTATTCAACTCCTAAATTAATTAAAAATTTAATATAATTTTCTAATTAATAACGACTCAAAACAAAAAATAATAAAAAAATATATATCATTATTACTAAAATTATAAAATTTCATAAATCTTCAAGATATTACAAAATATGAAAATAAATTAATAATCAAAATCATATAAAATAAAATAAAATTTCTCTGATATCTTTGAGATATCCACATTACAACGCCCACCACCCCAAGAGGTAAAAAAACCAAAAAAGAAAAAAGAGGGAAAAAAAAGCATTTAGTAGAGTGATAAATCATTTTTTTGGAGAAAATTACTAGAACAATAGTAAGGTTTATCTATTATGATACGAAATAATGAGTTTAAACTATGGAAACTATATTCTACAATGTGATGATAAGACTTCATGTATCTAACTATTTCTAGAGTCAGAGTTTTGTGTAAAAGAATGTTTTTTATTAACAAAGAAAATTTGTTGACATCGAAGAATCAGAACACCAATACGAAAGACAACTAAAAAGGAGATGAAATAGTCATCATTATGCAAACGAATCTGCACTAGCACTATGAAAAAGCGGTTGCATTTTCCTTTTTTACCCAGGAAAAGCTGGCAAGAAGCTATTTTAGCAACCGTGTCAATGGAGCAGCCACAGTAAGCAAACCAGACAGGCCAAATAGGATGAGTATGATGCTTTATTTGCACAACAAGTCTCCAATTGGTTAGTAGGTTGTTTAATAGATAATTGATCCCTTTCTTTTTGCATAAACCATCCTACATGACTGAGAATAGATTTACCAAAAACAATATCCTAGTACTGATGTATAAACATTAAGCCCCCAAGATATTTAACAAATCGTTTGGCTCAATATCTCAAACATCAAAATACGGATAGCAATGAACAAATTTACAACTTATAGTTTTCTAAATCATATCCCATTGGGCCCAAGTTATCAATATCTGCAAAAGAATTCAGTGGTATTTAGTGTTGTCTAAGGCACAAGGTACATTAAGGCGTAAATGGTCCTTGGGGCCTAGATGCAAGGAAGAGGCTTGCTGAAAGTAAGACGCCCATTTATAAAACATGTATGTAGGATGCACTGATAATAAATTCCAATTAAACTAATAATAAAATTAGAAACACAAAATAATATTTTTAACAATAATTATAAACTCATAATTAAATTAATAAAATAAAATATGATAATTAATAAGCACAACTAACCATAAACGTACAAAAACAATAAAGGTAATTAACAAATTTAAAATATTGTTCTCGACATACTCATAACAAAAACTAATTTTTATCATTACTATCAAACAAAAGATTATTTTCTTCTCCTTCCTTAGCTTATGCTTGAATGACTTTTTTATCTTTATATTCCTTTCTTAGGAAAAATATTCATCATTTAGAAACTCCAATAAAATATTTCTAGAGGCACTGATCATTTAATGCTCACAGTATATTTCAATTTTTTACAATATATAACTTTATTTATTTTAACAATTTTAGCTACAAAATTCTTTAGTAATAAATCATTCTCAAATTAAATTTATTATCCTCGTTATATTCTCCATCACTTCAAATCAGTCACTTATTAATTTCATCAAATCAATTTCACGAACACCAAAGTAATATTAAAATAACACTAAATTCAATGGCTAACTAAAAAGAAGCAACTTAATTTTCTTTAAATAAATCTATGAGAATTTCAAAACGAATGCCTTGAGCCTCAAATTTTGGAATGTTGAGACCCCAGGCTTTGAGCCCCAGGCCTAAATGTGGCTATAACAACATATTGAACTGACCCGATCTTATGTACTTCCACACAATGGTTTCATCTCTTTATCATTATGAGAATAATCTGATGGCAAGGAGAGGTTTCATACTTTAACAAGGCAAGTCAAAACAGTAGAGAATTCATATTAACTAGTGCTCAAACTAATCCAGGCCCCCACATTGCTAGTTAATCTCCCTTTGTCTACCCATAAAATCTGACTAATCAAGGGGAAATGACAAATCAAGGTTCCCACTGAAATGGTGGGGTTAACCAGATGATTTTATTTGCTATCAACCAACAAGTCTCCAACATTGAATGAAATATCAACCAACATATAAAATATCAACAAATGTATATTGGTATTGTGCGTGCCTACTATATACCGGTACTTTCTAATACGTCGACAAAATAGCCAAATGTCGCTATATCAACCGATATTTTTCACTCAAATTCAAATTTGAAAATGATTTTGACCCCGATACGTCCGATACCGCTATATATCATTCAATATGGCCAAGACTAATACGACATCTATTGATTACGAATTTTCATCTATGGTGCCCACAATTGCTATAGATTGCTCAAAAGTCAAAAAAACCATCATGGATGATGGCACCTCTCTTCCAAATCACAATCAAGCTTTGCAGAATTCAAGACCAACATACCCAATGACTTGATCTTTTTACTCCATCAAATCATATCCATTCAGCATATCTCTTTGGTCTGTCCCCCTCCTTTCTCTTCCAAATCCTAAATTTCTTGTCTTATGATTTCCTTTTTCCATGAACCATAAAGAACAATCAGATAGGAGCATTATTATCCCTCAGTAAATCCAATACTTGAGAACCTTAAGCAATAATTCTAACTATATTATTGGAAATATGTAACATAGAATTGTCTAAATATTTTCAGTATTCAATACTGCAGGAGTCTTGTGTGCTGTTGATCAGTGGAGTTACTGCCCTGCCTATAGATATTGGAAATATGGGCCACCCTTTTTGTGTCTTAGCTATTCAGTAGAGTTACTGCCTAAAAATAATTAGGTGAAAGGTGGGTTTCTAGAATTATCTATTAGGCTTATAGATTTGATCAGAGATTAGGCAAAATGTTGATCAAAGAGCTTAATCATCCTCGGCTTACAAAGAAGAAGACAGACTAGGCAACCCCAAGCCAATTGTGATATGATTTTTCTCCTTATTGCATAAACTTTACAATCAAAAAGCATCGTTACTTCTCTATGCTTATCAAATCTTTACACATCAACAGCTGCAATGTGCATCAATAGTTCCAAGCAACCGCTTAAGTAATAGAATGTGTACTAAAGAGTAAACCAACAACGCATGATATCCAGAAATTTTGCACCAAGCAATATAGTCTTTATGAGTAGCAAGGAACTCACGCATTGTTAAACAGATATGCCTTCCCTCTTACACAATGAAAAGCCTGAAAAATCATGAGGCCACAAATTAGAATCTTGACACAGCACGATTTCAGTAGCACTTTATTTGCATCAAGAATCTAAGAATGTAAACAAATGAACATGCATACCTTGAAAATTAGATATACTCATAGCATAATGGTAGGAATAGTTTATATAATTAGCAAGATGGCAGTTATTCAAAGCTTATGATGGAGTTCAACTCAACAGATGAATAGCTAGTTTGGAGTTAATTACTTTTACAAGCAAAAGTCAGGTTTTATACTTCAAAGAATATATTTTGCATCCAATCATTTTTCTAACGAGTGTTAAATGAAATCTTAAGGCAGTTAAAAATGCAATAGAATTTAATTTGTATTTCGTTATATTTAAAATGTAGTTACAATTTTAAATTCAAATTATTTGCTACTCTCCACATCTCAGTGGTCTATACAAAGGAGTCCATGTACCCTCAATGACAAGTAAAACATCCCCCCTCCCCCAATACCTATGCATCATTATACTACATCATTATACACCCTTTTCAATTTAACAGAAGTTCACTGTTTCCAATTGTGCTCACTGAATTAAAGATTCAGGCCTTCTATCATATTGGACCAGAGCAGATTTGGGCACGCAATCTTACAAATACTGGGTTCTTTCAGGCTCAAGTTCAAATAAAAAAAATGATGATCAAACGGAGGTGAAGGTACATTCTTCCACTTCTGAAATCAATGCCCAAGGAATGAGGAAGAATTCTAATGGCCCATTTGTATATGGGAATGCATGGAATGGAAATGAGTTGTGAAAGTAAGAACACAACGAATAAATACAAATAGAAGAATTTGATAATTGACTAATGATAGTTTAACATTCCCATTATGTTCGTTCCCATCTCTCTCATTTTACATCCAGCCCTTCAGGGGATACAAAAAGAAGACAATAGAGAAGGTTCGTTACCAAATTTACTCGCTAAGTAATTAAATTTACTATCAAAGATCGTGCACGGAACTCCACACTCATTCCTCACACGAACCCAAACAGGCTGTAAAAAGTAACCAAGGCCCAACAAAGATTTTTTCTTGTCATGTAATATCAACCGCTGAATTTGTATTTTATGCCAAAAGATATTTGAGCTCTTGTTTTCATCAAATTAGTTCAATGGTAATAGAAATAATAAAATTGCATATACTTGAGCACTTTAAATCACGGTGGGACAGCCTCCCGAACAGGGGTTCCCCTTAAGTTAGTTCTGCAACAAATACTACAGAAAAAAACAATGGAACTCCGAATCGACTGCTACAATTCAATCATTATTCTACATGTAGTCAGTCAAACTCAAATCCAGAAAAGAAAATGCAAAAGAGTATGCTGAATTGACTGTAATCACATCAAATTATGTCACCCATCATTCGCCACAACTATCTATCCAAAAGGAAATCGATCGTCTACTAGTATTGGATAGCTGATTAGTTAACAA
>JAOVVI020005843.1:0-16112 GCA_028571085.2 Nepenthes alata
ACTCGATGTCAGTGCGTCATTGGCTCAAGGAACATATTTGAGACAGATTTCTGCTAAAGTTTGGCGCGAAGCCTGGATCAGGGTTTCACTTGAAGTTCATTCAATATTTTGCTCGAGCGAAAATTAACCAAAGAGTTTTACTTGGATATTTGGCTAGCACAAAAGGGACTGGAAAGCTTTGACAGAGTATCAGTCAATTGTTGGTCTAGCAAAAAGGGACCATAGAATTTCACTTGAAGTTCAGTCAAAATTTGGCTCCAGAGAAAAGAGACCAGTGTATTTCACCTGAAGTTTGGCTTGAGTGAAAAGGGACCACAATGCTTTGCTTGAAGTTCACAGGATTTTTACTCAGGCGAAAAGCAGTTAGTCCAACTATACATAATCCTAAACTGCTTTGACTGAGAGTTATATACATATTCAAGTTGTACTTCCTCCAGAGAGAGACACACACATGAACAGATTAGTCGTGGAGTTTTCTTTTCTTGAGAGGCTTTGAGTGAAGAACCACAAAACGCTTGAAGAGATTTTCCTTTTTTGAATAATGATGTACTTATGAAATAAAATTATCTCTCACATCTCACCCAAAAACCCAAAACATTTAATCCAAGCATGCAATTCTACGGAGTTGGTGTTTAGCTCAAGTGTTGCACTTCGGGCAATGTTGTGAGTGTTAGTTTGAACATCCATTGAGAAAAGCCAAGGGTACTGCTTTTACTACAGCTATGCAGATCTAAGAAGTCCTTTCAATAGTCATGAGTTTGGTATCAATCAGCTAGGGATTAGTATGTCTAAAATTCCGGTCTGTAAGTTGACTCTTATCCAATAGTAGATTTCAATTGGCAATTCACAGCCCAGATGGTTTTTCTCTTCAACATGTTCACAAGTTTTCCCTACGCCACTAATATTGTGTTCTTGAATTATTTATACACAGTTATATTTATACTGTTTATCAAGAATATTGATGTGATGCAGCACGTTCATCAATAACAGTGATCTCTTTTAGTGTATCAAAATTAGGGGTGCTAATTTAACTCGCACTTATTATAACTCTTCACCTGCTCTAGCTATACCTGAGCATTTCTGCCAGTTTCTCTCATTTCACATTTAGAAAATACACCAAACTCTTCCATTATCAAATTCTAAAACTAAAATTATGCTACTAAATTGTTAAAGTATACGGGATTTGACACATTTTAGGCATTTCTAAAATATGCCTGTACGGTAACTAACCACTAGGCCACACTTGATTACTAGTAGAATCTTCTATATATTCAGCACATGAAAATGTATAAATAAATGTAACCAAATTCACAATGAAATCTCAAAGTCTAAGCATCCAAGTTGCTAAAAGGAAGGAAATTTTCAGGAATTTCATAATGATCTGAGCTAATGCAAAGCCTAGCCTCTTAAGGCATCAGAACAAGCAGATTCAGAAGATATCAGTTTAAACAATTATCTAAACCAGCACAGAAAAAATTTACATTAAGAAGAAATGATGGAAAGCCACTTGCCTTTTCCCAACCATACAAAACCTCAAAGCACCTAAGCACAATGCTTCAAGAGCTTCAATTGCATACATTGATGGACTGCCCTTTTCAACTGATCTATATAAACTAATCCAGCAACACAGTAAAGGAAGCTTCCTCCATTCAACATCAATATAACTGCTACAATCCCCATGCCTTTCATGCACTCTTTCTTGGTGAGTTTCAGTGGAAATACTAGATTTGATATTTCTGAAAATTTCAAGCAAAGCTGCCTGACCTTCAGCACGAGAAGCCAGCACTTTAAAAGCTGTTAGGCAAGCAAGCAACTCTTTTCCAACAGGTAGAACCTGGGAGTTTAGTCAGACAAAATAAGTAAAAAAAACATACTACATATAGCCATGATGGAAATGCCAAGCATTCTACAATGCAGCAAGCTTCTGAATCCATTCAACAAATCAAAAGAAAAAAAAGATTCATCTTGCACTGGCCATAATATCCAAGCAAACTGCTTAAATCAACAGATTATTGCCTCCAAATATATTATTAGTATGCATCGCAAGCATATTATGAAGAAGCATGACGACAGTGAGAAGAGGCCATACCAGGCACACTTGGAAGAGGTGGTGAAATATCAGAAGAGAATCTTGAGTCCTCAACTTACTGTGCCTGAAAGAATATATAACAATTTTTATATCCATCCATACATGAAAAAAATTTAAACACACGAAGTTAGCATTTAAAAAGATATTACATTTACAAAAGAGTAACACAAAAGAAGAGGGAGAAAATATTGCCAAAAAGGAAGAGGTGGTGGAATATCAGAAGAGAATCATGAGTCCTCAACTTACTGTTCCTGAAAGAATATATAACAATTTTACATATCCATCCATACATGAAAAAAATTTAAACACATGAAGTTAGCATTTAAAAAGATATTACATTTACAAAAGAGTAACACAAGAAGAGGGAGAAAATATTGCCAAAAAGGAAACAAAAATAAAGTGCACATTATCAAAACGCACCGAATAGGAATATTTTTGCTATAATATTTTCCACATTCTGGAATTTTTCTATGAATTGTGATAAATTTGAACGGAATTTTGGAGTTACAGAAAAATTATCTATCCTACTCTGAAAAGTGGGACAGTCCAATGTATACTACTAAAAATCCCATAAATGTCTGGTATCCTCTAGGGGGGGCATGATTTTCAAGTTCTCCATCGCCCCTAAGGATGTCGTAGTGTATTGATGCACTGCACATCATCTAAGCTAGCTCCCCTATCATAGAAGGCGGGCACCGTGATATCAAGAGTCCACCGAGAGTATCCTCGAGGCCAGATGCCTAGTGGACACTATTCAAAGAGCTCAGTAGTGCAGATAAGGTTTGAGTTGGATGTTTAGACCCTCGGTTGCCGGCAAGATGAGAATTTGTACATCATACTTGTGGTGGGGATAGCCTTCTCAAGGAAAGAGACGAGCTAGAAGTCTTGTGCCGCCGAGTTACACTCAAGATGCTAGAAGCACAGAACAGGGAGACAGCATGACACTTGAGATTAATGTCAAAGTTGCCAAATATGATTCTTATCAATACCCAAGAGCTGACAAATGCGAGCATGCTCGGGTGATTACGATGTGTTATGGTGCGTGTTGCATTCATGAGTGTTGGGTCAACTATCGGACATACATTGGCTAACTGGTGAGTTCTAGGTGATTGACTGGAGTATAAGTGTTCAATGTGACAAAGTACTTTACAATGACCCTATATGAACAAAGGTTGAGTGAGGCATGAGAGCCTATCGATGGTACAAGCATCAGATTGATGGCAGAGATTTATGTTGAAAAGTAATCAGTATGTTACTAGTTGCTTGACTAAGAGGTGTGGAAGCCACAAAGCAATTGTAGACGATACGAGACTCATTCAAAGGTGTTCAACTCGATTGCCTCGTGTGGCTAAGCATCTGAGACAAGAATATTGGGTCCTTGAGTTGAGAAAGGCCAGCCCTGACTTGGAGAAGTCTTGGAGTTGCATGTGATCAATTTCTGTCACATAAAATGGGACCTTGACACAGAAGGCAAAAAGAAAGGTGAATTGCCCAAATCATACAAATGGCTAGTTCTAACCCTATAATTACATATAGTAAGTGGGACAACATCGATTAACAGCACACCCAAGGCATCAATTAATTCTTGCATTTGTAAGATACTGTTGCTCTAGTATTTTACTATCTATAGAAACATCAGGAATTTAAAGCCTGTCAAACCCACATTTTAGCCAGCTATTCGCTGTTCCTCCTAATAATGATGAGCTACCAAGAAAGGAAAAAGGATCTACCTTCTACATGACTCTTGAACTTGATCCACTGAATTTCCCTCACAATAGGATCATTTCAACAAACGTAAAGTCTTATTTAGACAGATGACAGTATGTTTTTTTCTGTAATTTAGCCTTCTATCTTGACAGATCTTATCTTGAATAAATCAACAGAGAAACTTTCTTCAAGTGTTCAGCTGCCTCTTCCAAATCAAAGACAAGGGAATAGAGGTAAACTTACATTCTGAAGAAGCTTTCTGTCGCAATACTTCTTCATGCATGCCGTTGAGACCACATGCATGGTGTGTTGATAATTTTTGGAAAGATTAGGGAGCTGTTCCACAAAAATAGTTGATAGCTATTTTACATTTTGTAGCATCCAGTTATCTGTTGGGACCATGTTGTAGGCTAAGCCATCATAATGCCAACTTCTGGCAGATCTAGCCAAAAGGCAACTGCATGCCAATAAGACTTGCTCATGTTAGAGCCAGCCAGCCCTTTTCAACTTGATGGTCAAAATATCCGGTCTCTAATATTTGGCCACACAAGGTGCATACATGCACAAGATTATTATCATACACTATGACACACTGAGAAACCTTGCTTGCAACAGTCAACAGGGACTCACTAGCCAATCAGTGTACATCAATCGTCTACATGGCACACTATCCCTGACACTGGGCTCTCAAGCACATTATCCGGTAGTGGATTCCTGATAATTGTGAAGGCAACCACTCTGTAAAGGATCTAAATCATTAGATAATGATACCAACCATCATGTCTAGACAGGCAACATACCTGGCAACCTTTATCTTGATCCAACATAGCACAGTATCAACCCATAACGCACTTAGTGAGTCACAAGCTCACAACTGGCTCAAGGCACCCAGCTTGCCTTTTCCCCAACAAGGCCAACCGCTCAACTATGGCATTTTTTAACCTATCCTGATTACCTATCAAGGGCTTAAACCACTTGTCCAACAACAATATGAACATATTCCATTCCACCCTCATTGGATAGTGTCCACAGGGTACCATGGCTCTTATGGCTCTTAGAGACAGTAGGTTATCCTCGTGACATGCCCAAACAACTGTCCCTCATCAAATGGAGGCTTCGTTAGGTGAACTATAACATTTGACACACTGAAACACTGAAACCCTATTAACACAGGAGGGCTCAACACCATGGTTCCCCCTAAAGAAGATGATTCCAAACGTAGTCATCGAAATCCTCCAATTATCACAATGGCATAACTAACTAAAACTAGTCAAGCAATAAGACCCAACATTGTTGGCATTCAATGTTCCCACCTAGGGCTTTCTTCAATCGTTGTGGTGCTTAGGAAATGTAGTTGGCCAGAGTAAATTCATTCACCATGCAACATTATGGGAGCCAATAGTGTCGTCGCCCAATGCTGACAACCAACAGCATAATCACCCATTTCCCTACCACGTCAAAGCCACATTCTTCAAGTCAAAGGCACTCCTCCCAGTGCTGGTTAGAGACTACTGTTAGACACGTAACTCACCTAGTGTCATGGCTCATCAACACCATCACTCACAAGCCTTCACAGATGATCTCACATGCAACAACGAAAGCATGTTGTGGAAATATAAATGAGCTTTCAACTCCTCCCGGCTTGCTTTCAATCCCCCCTTCTCAGTCACATTTTTGCTGAAGCTTCTACGCTTTATTATTATTATTATTTTTTTACTTTTAGGGGTCAACTACTTTGGACACTTAAGTTCACCACTAGATCAATTATAGTGTTTATCAAATACACATCACAATTCATATGTGCAGAACTAGAAAGCACAAACACTCCTCATTATATGGACACTATGTGACGTGTCAAACATCCTCAAGTTCATGTCAAAGTTTTGTTGCATTAGACACTTCGAGACTTTATTCTTTCAATTTTCAGAAAGAAAATCATGCAGTAGCAATATGGAAGCTACAGAGAGAGAGAGAGAGAGAATGCACCAGATTTAAAGTTGAGAGGAGAAAATAAATTGTTGGGTGAATCGTGGCCTACCATTGTTATTGGCTGAATGGGGAGAACCAGTTTTGAATCAAAGCATATGTGAATTTATCATTGTTGTCAAATCTTAAATAAATGTCAAATTTTCTGACCTGACTAAATTATCCTTTGCACTACATAATAGTATTCAGATCAAAGCTCCTGCAAAAGAAAAAAAAAAGAATATTCCCTTTTAAGCAGGAGCCTGCCGCCAGCACTGGTGAGTTCTGATCTGCTGATTGCAAATAGAGGCTGCACACATTGACAGGGGAAGGGGGGTGAGGGATGCGTTTCGGCGTTATTTGCATTCAAAAAGAAAGAACGGTGATGGGCCACAATTCCCACCCTTTCCACTTTTTTCCGTAATTTTCCCCTTTCCTTTTGTCTTGGCAGCAACCTTCTCTCTCCTCCCTCTGCATGGCTAGTGGCATCCTTCCAAGCTAATTAAAAAGCATTGCCAAGAATCCAGATTTTATCGTCGGTTCATAAGAAAACATTGGGGAATAAGAAATCTAACTAGGTTTCAATAAAGAAAATTGGTGAATTAATTTAGTTTGTATGATTTAAATTCATATTTTATAGCCCCTATGAATATGACATTTGCACGTATGTGGAGTTTCAATTGTTGATTTAGTGTAAAATACTTTTACAAATTAAATTCCCATATCAACAAAAAGCCTACGAATTTTAATTAATGGATCATCAGAATTTCATGTCTCATTTTTGAGAAAAATAATGTGTCAAGGGTCAATGTTGTGTCATGTCATGCCTTGGGTCTTTTGTGCTTCTAAGATGTGGTTCACTCACAATACGGTTGCTCACCCCCAAAAAAAAAAGAAAAAAAAAAGAAAGCAGCAGCGACAAAATAGTCTTAATCAAATAAAGATAACCAAATCATCAATCAATAATGTGACCTTCATGTTTAAGAAATAGCACAAGTAAACTTGTATAATATTTAGAATGTCGTGTCAACACCGCTTAGTGTCCTAACTTCTTAGGAAAGAGAGTCCATTACTAGTGCAGTGTCATAATCATGTTCCCATGTCTGTGCATTGACTTATGGAATAGTCACCAGATTTACCCTTCTCCCAATCCCATAATGTCACCAAGTAAATATAAAATCTCTCAATTAACATCCTCCTGAACCAGTCAGATCAAAAGAGTACTCTTTGCCATTGGAATATTAAATTAATTGGCAGTTCCAGAAACAATCCTTCATTGTCGTCATGTATTTCTGCACTGCACTCCACTATTTGCTTCTTCACTTCTTGATGATTGCAGATTAATGTTTTTCAGCTAATAAACCCAGATCAGATATTCAACTCTACCACCTATTTCATTAGTAACTCTTGACCACCTGAGATGTGATTTGTGCTTAAACATACATACTTGACATAATTAGCAATGAAGTTACTAGCACATAATTTACTTGTGATCATCAGTAACTTTCCTTCAGTGAAAGTTAATTCCCTGTTCTTACAAAAAACATGTATGTATATAGCAATGAAATGAAAGAACTACAAAATTCACTCACCAATCATATGTTCCGGGGAGCTGTGCGGACAACTGTGAATCGCAAATCAGAGAGAAAGACCTCAATATTGGGAGGCAGCAACTGAACAGATCGAATCCACATTTAGCTGAACTCCTGATATCTAGAACTTGCTTCCCACTGGCATCAACACACCTCTGAAGCACTTCAGCCAGAATGTCAAGAGCACCCTCTTTCAGCAGCAATGGCTGAGGAAGGAAGTGTGAGCAAGAAAACAACATTCCGGTTTGCTGATAAAATAGGAAAAAGTAGAAAGAGGAAAAACCATGACACCTTGGCAAGTGGATGCTCCAGCAAACATGAAAGAAAATCAACCAACTTGAAAATCTGGCAAAAATAAAAGCAATTATATCAAAGAAATGCAGCATGCCGCAAATGAATACAAATGTGAAATAAAAGATCACCTTGTAAGCATCTGTGTCTGCGGGAGAAGATGGTTCGGATAGGTGGTTACGAATCCAAGATAGAATGGGTCGCACAAGGACACAGCCATTTTCAGCATTTTGACATGCAGTACGAATTATAAATACCCGAAGCATGTCACGTATAACTGCTAATGTCTGTTGATTGTTAAATGACAATACCATCAGGGGAAAAACATAAACATGCATGGTAAAAATTTATGTCAAGAAACATGACTTTCTCTCCCAACAGATGTTAATCTTTATTTTTCTCCGGAACATAGACCAATGTAACAAATACAGAACATGAGAGAACAACACATACGCTAACAGCATAATGCAGGATCACTTGTGCAATTTTGTCAAGATGTGGTCTTAATTGGCAAACCAGCAATTGAACATGCATTGGCCGTAAATACCAATTAATTTGTGCCTCTTTCTGGGGCCCTAACAATGACCCTGCTGCCAATGACCGAAAAATTGTCAACAATGGCATACCATTCTTCCAATGCCATACGCCTTCTTCAGGGAAAAGATCATTCTGATTCACAACAAAAATGGAAGTAGGAAACCAATAACATCAGAATTCTAAAAAAACATCATTTCTTCTGCCAAACAAACCATATAAACTTACAGCAACTAAACACTATGTTAAACAAGGGCCAGAAAATAATAGCTGCAGAAGAGTGAAATCGGGAAACAAATTTTCTCCAGAGATGTACAACTTTTTCCAGCATAGACATGCCATCAATGTTTTTTTTTTTGGTGGGGGGGGGTCTTATAATTGAAACAATAACATAGAAAAAAGCTGTCTGGAAAATCCTCATAAGATCATTAAGAAAATTGACATACCAGTAGAAACAGCAAACTGCATGCTTCCTTTGGTCCCATGATGAGCAAGGAAGTAGCATGAACACTATCAAAGACTGTATGGAAAAGACCAGGAGCCCAAGCATATACAGGCCAGAAAGCAAGAGCAGATGCAAGAAGATGGCAAACTGTTTCCAAGCCAAGTGCAGAATCAGGATATGAGGAGGACAGGTCTGCTGCACACGAGGCCAATTTTGAACTGAGAGAACCACAGTTACCTCATTATATCTGAAATGCAGGTGAAAATAAGAAAAAAGTTTTCAAAAGAAGAAATGTGAAAGTACCTTAATTCACGATGTAATAGCAGAAGAGCATTCATCAGTTTGGTATTTCTATGCTGCTCTTTGGTGTCCTGTGACAAGCACATCAAAATGATTAAGTTGGTATAAAAATAATTAATGGAATCATGGAACAATGAATTATTAGATTTAAATCAAATATAAACTGAACAGCACGAATTTACCAAGTTGTTTCATGTTAAATATTGCTAGATCTATCTTTAGTGTTGGCAAATTTCATGACATTCAATTGTACATTTAGTCTATTATCTTATTTAATCATTTTTTTTTTGCTTGAGTGCTAGATAGGAACTTAATAACCGCTTAAGCTATTTTATGCCTGAGTGTTACATAGAAACTTGATAACGACTCAAGTTGTTTTGTACAAGATGCTAGATAGCAGCAGGGTAATAGCTCAAGCCGAAGTGTCACAAAAGCATGAGTAATTAGCTCAAGCGGCCTATGTGCACTTAAATTTTCAAAGCCACAGGTTGACCATGAGATAACCATACAAGCTACAGGCTTCCACAGGCAAGCCACATTAATCGCTAGATAGTCACTTGACCAGGATACAGTTTATGCCCATTATCAACTACTTGCAACTACTTTGACTAGAAGTTTCTTTGTAATTTCTTAAAGATCAAACAAACCTCACTCAATTTTACTTGTGCATGACTGAGCTTGTTTGAAGTAGAGAGAGCTTTCTTTTGACAGCCTAATAATTCAACCTTAAGATTTGAGAAAACCACCGATTTTTTGAGAGATCTTTCTTCCTTGAAAAATGAGAACTTTGTTATCATGAAATCTTTCACATGTTCTGATTCTGGACCTTCGCTTTATTAGCATGCAAACCTATGGATTTCTAGCGTCTGGCTTATGCATAGATTTGAAGCATCTTTTGGCATGAGGAGTCCAGTTAACAAGAGATTCACTTAGAGAGATCAGAAAGCGTTTGAGTAACTGCTCTAGCGCATCTGCTCATCGATCTATAAGTAGGATTTTTTCATACAGTAGATTTTTAATTGCCGACTCAAAGTCCAAAGGGTTTTCGGTTTTTTTTTTTTGGTGAATAAGTTGTTCAAGAGTCCGTTTGTCACAAAAATACTGTGTTTTCTCTCTTTCTACATTTTATTTTACATTATAAGCATCTTAATGACGATGGCTTATATTTGATTATCGAGACCCATAATTCCTGTGTGTATCGAAGTTGCACTTTTTTATTTCATACTTCTGGTAGAAAAACAAAAAAACTATTCACTTCCCTCTAGGTACTCTGTAATATTTCGGATCCCGTCTCAATTATTTTAATATTTATTGTCATTTTGGGTTTTTCGCAGGCTGAGAAGGAGGAGAAGGGAGAGGAGAGAGAGATCGGTAGAGACGATGGTGGTCGCGGATGAGGCTGCAGTGGCCGCCGGCAGAGGCGGCGTGGTGGCCATGCACAGAGAAAAGAGGAAGGGCAGCGCACAGGCATGCGTGAGGCAGGAGAAAGAAAGGCCAAATCGGGTGCTTCGGGATATCCTTTCTTCAAATCTATAGAGTATAAAGTCGATGCAAGTATCCTCTAGCCCTATTCTTGGTCTGATTTAATTTCTGATATATTTTGACCACTGTGGGAGATTTTACTAACATGCATGTATTTTTGTATACCTCAATTTATTAATTATGTACATGCATGTATTTTTGTATACCTCAATTTATTAATTATGTACATGCATGTATGTTTTGCTGGTTGTGCAGTAATTTTACACTGATATTTATAATTTGGAGGGTTTTCAGACACCGGACAGCATATAAATGTATATTTGTGCATTCATATATTGTGGAACTATGAACCAGGCTTGCATTGATCATGCATGCTGCCGGGAGCAGGGTCACTACGGGATCATGGTGGTCCGAGACCCGATGGGTCTTTATGTGATCCGAGGCACGAGCTATTGGTACCGCTCCCGACGGGGAGGCTTAGTCCCGACGGGAACGTATATGATATGGCCACTTCCACCGAAAGGAAGGTTGAGATATTTAGTAGCTGACCTGCCACACTATGTATTTAAATGAGACCCATTGTAAGGAATTGACGAAAAACTAATGTATTCAGATGTCCTAATATATAACTAAAACTTGAGGTTGCACTCAAAGCCGCGGATGGTAAAACTAAGTGAGCAAGTTCCTAATCCATGAGAGACAGAGTACATGGATAGCCTTGAACTGTTGGCTTAAATCGCAGCCGATATAGTCGTGATTTCTGGATGAGAGTAACCCTTCCTCAAGTTAGTATTATTTATCATTGGTTCTCTGATTTCGTGCATGCTTGTAGTTCTGCATGTATTTGGGTGGAGGATGATTTTGAGATATATTGATTTAGCTCACAGTTGGGCGATAGGAACGTCTCGTACGTATAAATATGGGATAAACCCGGAACGTGTTTTGATTTATATTTTAGTTCTGACAGTCTTCTCTCAATTTCTGCATTATGAGATTTAGATCCGGACGATGATATGTATTCCACACGGATGTGATGACGGTTGCGGTCTATGTGACCTCGGATCATATGATATGATATCGTCTATGATATTTAATCGGATCGTTATTTATTACGATTATATCCCGGAGGGACTGTTTGATACAGACGATAATTTAGTAGGAGACATCTCCTCGGTTTTCAACGATTTCACGGACATTGTGTTTTGTTTTACGTGATTACTATACAATATCCCTGCTTCTGATTTATGAGTATTGTTTTTATACGATGATACTTGTTGAGCTCTAGGTTGATATTTTCATGTTTTATCCCTTCAGACTAGTGGCATGGATACACTTGTAGGAGCTTGGACGTGATCGGGCTCGGATATCCCTTTTGGCGAGTGGAGATATTATGTTTGGTATATTCTGATCCCGAGGATGTGTTATGATTATTATTTATGGCCGGATAATGGCTTTGATCATTGTATGGAATATATATTGGAGTTATTGCATTATGTTGATGAGTTGTTGTAATGTTGAATACCTCCCTTGCGATATTTGGTTAGCAGGTCGTGTATTATGTTTGTCCGAATTCAAATCCGATGAGATCCTACGTGGGTTTTATCATGTCAGGTCCTGTTTGTGTATGACTATCACAACTGGGTTGGGTTTTTATGGTTGATGGAAACATTATTATAGATTTTATTTTTGACCTGCATATATTATGTTCCTGGATCGTGACATGCTCATGAGACTAAATAATGTTTTATCAAATATTTATATTGATCAGCTTCCCAAAAAGTAAAATACATTCATGAACTGGAATCTGGTGAAAATGAACTGAATCCAAAACCAAATTCTGAAACTACTAGTGAGGATACATATATATCGAGGATCAACTTAGTACAATCACAAGGAAGAGAAATGAAATATATTCTCCGTAGAATGAAGCAAGATATCCTTCTCTTAAGGAAGAGGTGAAAGTACTCTTGCAACATCAATGAGTTGTGCACTTTTTTTCACCTTCAAATCTTTCAATGTCACAAAGGCAGTTTGATGAGAATAAGATCCAGGGCATTGACGGGGCAAGAGATCATTTATTGAATTGCCATTTGACACCTTTTACAAAATATTGAAGGCATCTGAACATCAGATGTATCACATCGAACTGCTCCAAAAGTTGAAAGGCTGGCCAAGAAGATGCCAATCCTCTATTCAAAAGTTATGGGCTCGATAGGGATATAATTGGTAGGATATTTCAAGCAAGGATTTTATTTTCTGAATCATTTGAAATTTTTATTTCATAAGAAGTTTAGAAAACAACAAAGGATAGAGGTACAAATTGCAAAGTTAATATATAGTCCCTTGCAAATACTAAGTCACTCACAATCCCATGAGATAGGAACAACCGCCATTGTCACTGTCACCAACTCAACCTCAATACAATTGCTGCTGCTACTGCCAACCAACACCACCACAGTAACGCCAGTCACAGCCAACATCATCAACATAGGATCCCTAGTAACCCTCAGAACAGCAATCCACTTCAAGCATATGGGATTGAAAACTTCTTTTTATGTATCAGAGTGATACATCTTTAAACAGGCATTTCTTTTGCAGGTGGCTAACCAAATTCCTGTACCATACTACAAACATTATTCACTACTTTGACAGTTGCCACATCCGCAAACCAGTACATAAATGCAATATTTGATGAGCACAAGAGCATCCCAAGCACATATCCCAAGAAAAACCATGTTTGAAAAAGTGTGGTAGAGAGCCCTCAATGAAATGACGAAAGCTCTTTCGCAAGACAGACATGGCCATAAATCCTTGAATTAAACATGAGGAAACCTTCATAAAAGCCCCATAATGGATCATGCAAAAATAGGAAAAAAATTCCCAAAATGTTTTCCCGGTTATGACAATAAGCTTTTCCATCAGATATGATCATGCCTAGGAAAAGCTACAGGTTAGAAATCACTTATTTGAAAAGCAATTATAATGGAGTTGTAGATCCTGCAAAAAAAAAAAACGTAAATCTCGATGATGCACTTGTTGAGTAGTCACCAAGCATATGGGATTCATAAAATGTATTCCCAGAGAAGAATCTGAACAACAATTGTGCGTGTACCACCATCTTTACAGACTTCATAAATTAAGGAAAAGTTATGCCACTGTAATAAGTGATTATTAAAAATTACAATGCTAGCTTATTCATAAGTCTAGAGCATCAAATTCTACTTTATTTGGAGCTTGGAATCATCATAATGAGTTGAATGGTGGTAGGGTCATGCTATGCCCAAATGGACAAGTGTCTATCTATTTATAATAATGAACCTCAAGGAGGAAGAACATATGCAGTTACATGTCCTGTGAGGCAAGTAACTCTTATTTAATCGAATGTAGTGGCTGAACCAACCAACAAATTGAATCGGGAAGAAAAAGAAAGTAACATCTAAAAAAAGTAAAGAAGAGATTGACCAAAATCCATCCAGAGGCTGCAGAGATAGTGAAGACCTCAAGGAATAAGTCAAGGGGAAAGCATAGCAGCTATTGATCCAGGGCCAAAGAAGAGTCAGAACACATTATAAAGTGGTTTACCAAGATAAATAACAATGGTTTTGGAAAGCTGGGGTAGACAAACAAATGGGACCAGTTGAAGATCAAAATATCACCGATGCTTTGGTACCAAGTGATGCTCCTAATATCAAACTTATGCAGCGAGATTATGTAACAGCTTCGTACAAAAGGGAAACCATCCAGACTTTGATGTACTACTAACAGTAGAGAAGCTAATTTAGTATCAAGTCCCATATATACTTCAGCAGTGATAGAGCTATAAGTGTACAATCCTACGATGTCATCAATTGTCCACCGACAAGTAATTTCTGCTGGGTACATGGGAGAAATTGCAGGTGCAGTTTTGTATATGAAAGATAGCTTTTTTCAATATTTGTTGGTAATGTTTGGAGATAATTACAAGTTCCTTAGAAGTCCATTTAGTTATTATCCCCTATTTTTGTTTCAACAATGTGATGCCAAATACATGTGGGCAGGATGATGATATTATGAGCACTAGGAATATATCCACCAAATATACACATAGCTGATGACAGTGCTAGAATAGATTCTTTTTAATTTCCGACTCACATGAGCCCATACCATTGCCTTTCTATTAATTTCAGTTGGATGTGGATAAGTGAAATTGTATTGCCTTCCGAATGTCAGCCCTCATAATGTTCTCTGTGTATGGTAAAAGGTACCTTGTTTTTGTAGTGCAGCATCACAATAATGATCCCCATATATAGTACGCCCATCATGATCGTCTATAAAACTTATTTCTACTGCAACCTTGTTTAAGATGGGCATAGAACCCTGGCCATCATATGATCCTAGTGCCCTATAGTCACCAACATATTAAGCAAAGTTACCTAGGATACCTATTAAATCCCCATATGTATAGGCAAATCCTTTGATGGACAGACATGCACTGAGGTGGGGGTTGGGGACACGAAAATTCATAGAACGAACACAGTATCAGCACCATTATTGATGCCAATAAACCACCTCTTCTGCCAGTGCCAGTGACACCTCAAGCAAGCACAACACCAAACGAACCATTAACCTCTTTCACGGGCATCGCAACTAAGCATCACTGCATCACAATGAGCAACACCCCCCAAAACCCTGACAAGTAGCCATTCCATCACACTATCCCCATAACCACCCTATCACCACCAAGTACAAACCAATACCAAACAACATCCAGCCACTGTGAACCACTCCGACTGTCTAATCACCACCAACTAAATTCCAATTGTTTCCACCATACATATAGTTGCATCAGCAGAAAGATAGCAATGATGATGCTGCAAATATCGTCCCCATTTTCTATTTATCACCGACTTCACAAATTCACAGATGATCTACTAAATCACGCAGTCAATTGATTATCATTTACGAGATTAAATCAAATCCCCCAAACCCTGGTGAGTAGCCATTCCACTACATTACCACAATAACCATCACATCACCTTTAATCGACACCAAACAACATCTAACCACTGCCAACCACTCCTAGTACCTAATCACCATCAGCTGAGTTCCAACTGTCTCCACCATCACAATAGTTGCATCAGCAGAAATATAGCAATGATGATGCTGTAATCTTCCTCTCCATTATCTAGTCACCTCCGACTAAAATTCACGGATGATCTACTTAACCACAAAATTAATTCAACATCAATGATGTGATTAAATCAAATGCCATAATAACATAATATATCAATATGCTGAAATTCTTTAGGCAGAACTTGATGATGCACAAAAGATTTAATAAAGAACTAGAGAATGTGTGACAACCTTTAGTTTCTGCAGAAGTTCAATAAGAAGTAAAAGTGAAGGAATAACTAGATCAACAAGGCACTTCTCACGGTTGCGCTCCAGTAACAAATCAGACGAAGAATTGCATTCCGTGCCATCATCAACAAGGTAATCTGTTCCATGGTGGCAGAATTAAGAATCATTATTCTGGAAACAGAAAGAGAAAAAATTTGATTGTGCATATAAAAACCTCAAAGTAAAAGACAGAAAATCACATTATAATATCAAATTGTAAATAATACTAATAACGACCTCTTTAATTAACGAATGACAAGTTGACATTGTTTTTGGCCATGGGAAATCTCAAACTACTTTTTCCGGCATATAATATCAAAAAGAGATG
>JAOVVI020005844.1:0-16111 GCA_028571085.2 Nepenthes alata
GGTTATAAATCGTCATTCCTAGATTCACTGGCACCGAGATTGGCTCCAAGTTATGCTGACCTCGGGTCATCGATTCCACCACATCCGTCATCCTTGCCATGTTATTCAAATATTTCTTCTCTTGGTCTGGGCAAATACTTGGTCAATCATCATTTTCGTGTCCTACCATTTCTTATTTCCTATCACCAAAATATTAAAGATCAAATTAGATCATCTAATCTTAACTAATTAATCGACTTAAGACCTCAACTCAAAATCAATCAAACCTAGACTTCAAATTGAAATCAATCAACTTAGACCTCAAATCAAAATCCATCAAACTTAGATCTTAAATGGAAACAAATCAGATTTAGTCGTGACCTTAAGATATCTCCTTACAACTTCTATAATACCATCTTGTCATGTCTTAAATCCCAAATGCTATATTAACACTAAATTAATATTAATTAATAAATTAACTATTAAATAACATTCGGATGTAAACTATAAGACAATATCGTAATCGACCACAAATGGATAATACACCATTATACATTGGACCCAAATGAATCATCACGTCACAAGTGGCTCCGACAGCCACACAATCAATATGACATCGGACCTTAAGTAAAAAATAACGCCTATACAATACAATATTTTAACATATAATAATCTATAAAATAAATAAATATTTATAACTTTGACCGAATAAAAATTAAAATTACCAACGACATCAATCCAACTTCAATTAATGGGCAAACAATAACCAAATTATATCATAAGATTATAATAATCTTTAAATTAAATTGTAACCTGTTGTTCAGATTCAGATACACCGACTATTTTCATCATTTAAAAAATTCTAAAATTGTCCAAAGCTATCCAAACTAAAATACTACAATTTGAACAATCAGAATATTAATAAATATCACCTGAAATAGTCTAATCAAATAAAATACAGTATTAGACCCATTAACCATTATTCAAACATTTCATCCACCTACAACCTGTTATTCGGCATTTAACATATATTATTCCAACACTCTAAAGTTGCTAAAAAATCAGAATATAGACAATTGCTATCTGAAATATGATCTAGCATATTAAACATTGTCCAAATTGAAATTAAAGCTAAAATAATAACATTAACTACATTAATCAGTGTTTGAAACTATTAAACAACATTGAATATCAATAATACACTAAACTAGGCTCTTCATGTCTACTAGATTTCTCAATCTTGTTGTATGGTAAGGACTCGTGCATCTCATCTGAGGGGGTTAGTAAAAATAATGAGTAACTACATTAATCAATGTTTGAAACTATTAAACAACATTGATATCAATAATGCACTAAACTAGGCTCTTCATGTCTGCTAGATTTCTCAATCTTGTTGCATGGTAAGGACTCGTGCATCTCATCTGAGAGGGCTAGTAAAAATAATGAGTAAGCTAAAAGTTTAGTAATGTACTATATAGCAATGAATATATACATATATTTGTATTAAAAATATAATAGGAGGATCGATACATCAAAATTTAATAACATGCTATATAATTTCATAATAATGTGTGTTCAGCTTATTTTTATCATATTCATTCTTGATCTTAGTCATGAAAATATACTTAATTTTTATTGTTATTTAGAAATCAAAGCCAGTAGGCCTTACCAGTTTAATGAGTAGATAATCAAAACTCGAGTTATATATATTTCCACACAACCAAAGGCCATATACTCTTATTCAAAACACGAATGCAAGCCATCTATATATAACCCTATAAATGATGCCAAATTTTACTTCTTAACCCTACGGTTACATAGGATCAGATATCGATATATTACTATAATATATTAACACATGCTATAATATACTACACGCTGAACATAATTCATAGTCTAATATTTAATTTAGGAAAACTCTATACTTTATTTTTTTTAATTCTTGGTTCTCACCCTTCTGAAAAATGATTCATTATTTCTTAATATAATTATAGAGTCCTCCATCATGATTGTTTATTTTCATGCAAATCTGCTTACAAAAACTTAGTCAATATGAGATTTTAACATGTGGAATGCTAAATTAGCATGTGGTGTAGAAATTTTAGCATGTAGGGTAAGGAATCAGCTTTAATGCATAAAGAAACAGTGTAGGAATTAATTATACTTGATTTCTTCTAGAATTACAGATTGTATTCACGTAATTTCATGTAGCAAATTTAGGTAAATGTAGCAAAATTTTAGCATGTCATAGTGCAGAAATTAGTATGAGAAATCAGGTCATGTACATTAAAAGTTCAGTTCATGCAGGTCAAATTATATATATTTTTCAGCTTATACAAGGTAGATATATGATAGTTTAAAGCGTATGTGAGTTACTGTATGAATTTGAGGCATGAGAAGCTTAGAATTCAGCAAAAATTATAGTAAAATGGTATAAAATTTGTAGAAAATTATAGCAGGCCATACAATAAGAAAATTCAATGGTTGGTGTAGAAATTAGTTGTTATACAAGTCCTCCTAAAGTTTTCTGAATATCTGTTTAATAAATTCTAATTATATCAGACTATTATTTATGAAATTCAGCATACAAGTGCAAAAACATAGCAAGAATTACAGAAAATCAGCAACCCAATATTCTCAGCAAATTTTTAACTTAATTAACCAACATGTAATGCCGAGTTTATTAAATTTCTTAACAAACATATGCATAAAGTTAAATATGCATGATCATTAAATTAAGATTTCAGCATATGCATGAAGTTAGAACACAAAAATTTAGCTCATAGTACACTAAACTTAAGTATGAGTTTTGTAAAAATTACTCCATAAAATCATACAATATGAAAATGTATGCTCAAAATACATATATTGAATTTAAAATCATAACTTGGTTGAACATTAGAACAAGAATGTTTGAAAGAAATTGGCAAAGAACAATGATAAGAAAAAAAGGAGTTTAGAATGTACTTGTCTTGACTTAACTTTACTTAAATTCTAACTTGGATCACATCAAATTCAAGTTTTTTGGTTTTCTCTGTCTTCTCCTCAGCTCTCTCCCTCTTTTCTAAACAATGTGTAAAAATGACCAGAATTGAGCTCAGGGGTCTTTTTATAACAAACTAGCACTCGAGTGCGACTTGGGCATACATCGGGCGGCTACATTCTGCCAATAACTGCTCAAGAGGTTGTCGGGCAACCTCAGGTAGGGGCTCTATTTTTGGCTCCTCAAGCGCGCGTTAGACCTGCGTCAATCTTGCATCAAATCTCAATTAAGCACGAGTCATTTGATCTGAATTTTGACTATTTTGATCCAATTTTTTTATATTTTATTATCTTAATTTTAATTATATTAGATTAATTAATTATGATTATCATAATTTAAGAATTTAAGTCTTACAAATATAAACCATATATATATATATAACTACACGTCCATAATTAAAGCAAAGGAACAAAATCAATAAAGTATACACAAACTTTTGACATAAATTAAAAGACTAAACGACATAACAAATTAACGAATATATAAATGTGGTTTGATATACAAAGTGTATAATTCAAAAGTAAATGTTAAACGGTCCAAATTTATAAAACCAACTAAAGTCTAATATCACAAATTGGAATAGTGGCCAAAATTTGCAAATGTCAGAATTAAATTTTTCGAATATCAAATCAAATACAAATAAAAATATCAAAATTTTAAAACATACTCATATTGAAAAACCAAAGGCTAAAAGATTGATTTTAAGAAATGATTATATATATTTTCGATAACTGTAGACTAAATCACTACTATTTAAATCTATAAGTAAGCCGTTTATATATTTCTTCCTATAGATAGGGTTAAACTTTACTTTCTTCTACCATTTGTGGATGATTAATATAGTCTCTAAGTCTTTTTGAATATATTAGGATATTTAAATATATTAATTTTATTTAATTACTTACAATGGTTCTCAATAAAATACTAAATTATAAAAACTTTATAATAAATGTCTAAAAAATTCTCTCTCACAAAAAAGTATAAAATTTTTACTTCAAAAAAGTACAAATAAAAATTTTAGTATGCTATAAAAAAGTATAAATGTCTAAGTAAATAGAAACTGACCCAAAACATATGCATGGAATACCCTATGCAAAGCTCATATGTAAATTTTTTTTCAATTTTTTCTTTACAATATTATATATATAAGTACAATATTTTAAAATATTTACCAATTTTATTTCAAACCCTCAAACTTCTCAAATATTTGGTAAAACTAAGCAAAAATCTTTAAATATCTGGTAAAACTAAATGTATGCACCAATATTTAAAATGTGGTAAATAAAAATAGCATACATGTACAATAAAAATCTCTAAATATAAGCAAAATTAGAAGAAAATAGAAATGGACTAAAGATAGGTTTTAGAGATACTTACCTTTAACATTTAATCAAACATTTAACCATAAGATGCTTCAAAATTGCTCTTCTTCTCTTCCCCTATCTTCTTTCCTACATCATTCTCTCTCCTTCATCATCCTTTTCCACAAAAATACTTAAAAATAGAATCAGGTGCGCTTATATACACAAATCGGCACACAGAGCACTGATCAGACATGCAATAAGTGCCACAATAAACCCAAATCGTGCATGAGTGTCGCCTCAGACACAAGTAATCTGCCAATTTTACGTATAAGCACTGCAAATGCGCGTATCAGAAACCTTATAATCCGCTTAAAACATGCTCGACGCTTCAAAGGCAGTCCTCAAACGCACCTAATTTGCCAAAATCGCATATAAACATATATCAGACGTACCTCAAGCGCCAAACTTGTTTTCATTCTTTAAATTTTTTTTTAATTTTTATTATACAATAATTTTTAATATATATCCAAAATAAACTAATCATATCAAATAAATTAAGTAAAAATTAAACATTACATTTATAAGACAATAAAATTAAAAATTAAAGTTTGAATTTGAAACCCAATTTTGAATTTCAAAACCCAATTTCATGATCCAAACAACATATTTAAGAGGCACTGTTTGGTGTAACTTGTTGAGCCAACTCCTAATAAAGAAGCTAATTTATGGGAACCGTTGGACGAAACTCTTTAGCCATCTTTGATAAAGTAATATCTTATCTATCTATTTAAATTAACAGACAATCATAAAAATAAATAAATAACTAGTTTCTATGTCACTTGAAAATATAAAAAGATCCCAAAAATAGTTAAAGAGTGCACTTGAAAAGTTGACCTTCTTACACATAAATGCATAAAATATAAGGACTTAACTCTATCCATAATCATATAAATTACTTCATTATTTTGCATATATATTAGGACCATATGGTATAGGTAGATCAAAGGTCCGAGCCGTGGTCGGAGTTTAATGAAATAAAATCATTATTCCACGATAAAATTAACAAAGATAGCTTCCTGTAATCAATACAGAGTCGAATTTTATAGTCCTTCCTCAAGGAGACACGATGCGTCCGATATAACCTTTATCCAGTAACTCCTGCAGCTAAACCTTTGACCACTTCAATTCTGTAGGAGCCATTCGACAGGGAGCCTTAAAGATCATTGCAGTACCCGACACAAACTCAATCGCAAATTCTAACCACCCTATTCAGTGCAATAACCTCATCCCTTTATTTTATATCAAAATTATTTAGAAAGTAATTTAAATAATAAAAATAATTTGACAAGTTTTCATTAGGTATGAAAACAGATAGTGTCTTCCTTCAAAAGACAACAGTCTTGCTTTGCTCGAAAGGCAGAACCCGCAGCTCGCAGTATGACTTGATTGCCTTTGCAAGACACTGTTTCTCAAGATCCTCTGATTTCTGCACAAAACTCTGCAGATTATCTCTGTGAGAAACTCTCTCAACCTGCATTTTGCAAAATGGGGATTATTCTTGGTTGCTTCGGAAATTGAATAATAACTCATGCTATGTAGATTATGATGTTCAAATGGATTGATTGGTAGGAAATTCAAGCACTGATTCACCATATATGAAATCATCGGTATTAGTATCCGTCACAGATATATCAGTATAGGACATGCTGGAAAAAACGTATTGGTATCAGATATATCAGAAGAATATTTCTTTGAATATTTTAAGATGACAGAATCGTATTGGTTGATATATGCCAAATATTAGGTATATCGACTAATATATTGCAGTATTATAACAGTATTAAAGGGGACTGATATCGATAAATATAGGCCGACATTTACATCTATATGCAGCACATAGAGAAACCAAAATGCAAAAGACTAATAAGCTAAAACACGATAACCGAAAAAAATCTTAACATATCACACAATATGACAAATTTTTTTTTTTTTTTTTGATCTTGGAAGATTAAGTCCATACATTTTAAACACATCTAAATCTTGCAAGAAACATATATTTATATGTTTTGTAGATATATAAAACCATATATTAATAAAACATTTTAGGGTTTTTTTTTTTTTTACAAATAGCCTCGAAAGGTATCAAGATTTATATTAATAAAACCGACTAAACACTTTACGTAAATATATGATTAAAAATGATCAAATTTTAGTATATAACTCACTTTGACGTGGCCACAAGAAAAAAAATTGCATTCACAATGCCAAAAACAAATACATATTGTTCATTGTGGCCAATACTGATATTTTTGTAAATGGTAATGGTCTCTAGTCATTTATTTATATCGGGGAAGGAAAGTACGTGAGAATTGAACACAACTTATTGGCTTAGTTAAGTTAGGTAGCCAAACTTTAAGGTTATTTTCTAGAGTACTTAAAAAGATTGACTCGATTAAAATCGGATTTAAGCTAGATTTTACCATTTAGTCAGGTCAAGTCAAATACGGCCCAATCATCCATGCCAAAAGCCATAACCAACATGTATATTCATAATTCAAATTGAGCCAATTCATGAGTTTTTTTTAAGTATTTTTCGATTTATATTTACATAATAAATATCTAAAAATATAAAATATATTAAAAATTATAATATGTAAATTAAAATACGTATATTTAGATGAAGAACCTTTATATAAAAACGTATTAATTACATAAAAATATAATATATTAAAATAATTTTTTAAAAATTAAAAAATATAGTGACAAAAAAAAATCATAATCCAAACCGGTCTAAACGGCTACTTTCACCTGTGACCATGTCCGGTCCAAAAACATTAATCAAGTCTAATTTTTTGAGATGTGCCCCTCCATAATACCAAGGCAAAACCAAAACACAACAGATAGAAAGAAGCTCAGGGAGAAACCGGGGGAAAGAAGAGAAAAAAACTTCAATACTATTTTATGTCTCAGGATTTCAAGATCTATCAAATTTTTTCTATATATTTTGCAGCCCAAAGCGGCTGGCAGCCAAAAATTGTTTGGGATGAAATTGGTAGAATTGGAATAGTTATTCTATGAGGTCTATCCAATGCTAAACGTAAAGACGTCATTGCAGTATGTTAAGGACACGGATCTATCCACGATTAAAAATTCATTGATTATATATTTAGCAAGAAGTGAGGATTGACAAATCTAATTTTTTTCTATTTTGATTTTGCTATCTTTGAACTAATCAAATTAGTAGAGCATGGATGAAAACATCAGAATTTGTATCGGTTATGACCGTATCATATCAAATATATCAAATAATGGGCATTGATATCAGATATATTAAAAAAACAATTATGAGAATCGCAAGCTGACAGAAAAATATTATATGCAACTGATGCACCGGCTAAATATTAAGTATATCGGCTAATATATCGTGATATCGAGACTGTCAAAGTATTAAAAAATATCGGTATCAAAGAAGCCCAATATCAATATTTTCATATATGATGAAGAGACGTATAAAACATAGATATTAACATAATGAGCTATTCCATAATAAATCCAGCTGTTATTTATATTTTTTTTCTATTCTATTTCACTGGTAGATAAGAGTTTTTTTCACCCTTTCCACACATTACTACTTCACTATTGGTTACCCAAGAGCATTTAGCCGGGTAACAGGCAGAGTCAAGGATGCGAAAAGAACAGAAAAATGCTCAGATTTGCAGCCCCCCCTCCTCCCAAAAAAAAGTACCCAATAGAAGAGGCTAAAAAGCATATGTTCATGAAGAAATTACCATTTGTTCAATAATTGGTCCTGCATCAAGCCCTTCTGTCACAAAGTGACTTGTGGCACCAATTAATTTCACACCAGCATCAAAAGCCTGTCAACAATTGCTACCAAATCAAGTATGAATGAAGTTGATAAGTCAGATTGCAGGGAGATAAAAAGACGACGAAGGAAAAAGTTATCAATTGATAGAAAATGGGAAATGAAGAACCTGTTTGGAGGGATTTCCACCCTTAAATGATGGCAAAAGACCATGGTGAATGTTTATTATGTCTTTTCCATAATTTTTCAAGAACTCACCCGATAATATCTGTACAATTTAAGAATGATGTCAATCCGTAGAAATTACCACTCACACATAACGTCAGAAAAAGAACAAAGCATCTGATGCAAGGAGGGAGAAGAGGGGAGGGGGTAAGAAGAAGAAGAAGAAGCAGCTGACACTACAAGAAGAGAGGGAGAAGAGACAGACGAAAAGGGAGGGAAAGAAGAAATAATGGGGAATAGAGAAAAAGACAATTGGACAACAGTCGTACTCATAATAGTATTCAATAAAACTACAAATATATAAAGAGTCCATATATAGGCACACAGCTAATAAATTAACTGAAAAATAAATATAATTTTCTAAATGACGATAACTTAAAATATAAAAATCATAATTGGGAAACAAAATATTTCATAAACAAGACCAAAATAGAAAAATATTGGTATAGAATTATAACCTTTTCTAGAAATCTAGACAACTCTCATACAACAAAATTACAGAAATATACATATAAATAAACTCATATTGTCATCCCTATATGCAAGAACTCTTTTCCTGAGAACTTGGCGTTTCTACGTCAATCCATATTCATCATAAAATGCATCCCTAGTCAAAACCTGCCAATTTATCTCTTTTAAAGGCTCACAAATCTTTGAAAATGTCATTCAAGCTGTCCAAAAACCGCAACATGGTCTCAAACTACAATAATGTAAAATGTAACACGAAGGTAATGTTTGGCAAATTGGCCATACTTTGTCCCTACTATGGATAAAAATATCTATATTAGTATTTGACATATTAGACAATATGTATCTATATTGAATATATTAGAATAAAAAATTTTACAAAATTGTACGCTAATAGGGCTAATATATTGGCCAAATATCGATAGATATTTTGAATATTTGCTTATATATTGTCGATACGGAAGCATATCATGATATTGTCGTAATATTGAAAAATATCAATATCAGCATCCATTTTCCAATATTGGAAATATCAGCAAGTACGCAAATATTTTTTTGGGTAAGTCTGCTTTTTTCTGCCCTTTCAACATCTTTCAGCATCCTAACTTTCTTGTTACCAGTTTATTGTTAGTCAATTCTTCTTGGGTTTATCAGATCACTCTTTTAAACTAACATTGTAAATCTCCCTCTTCATCTTGTAAGGCTAAATATTATTGGGCATAGATGAAAATATTAGTATCAATCACGACTATATTAATATTTGATATATCATGCAATACGTGTCGATATTGGATATAACAAATGAGAAAAGACTTTTGAGAATCATAAGCTAACAAGGATATATATCATGCCAACCAATTTTTTAAATATTTGCCAATATATTACCATACGGCAACATATCATGACATTATTATGATATCGGAGATACTCGGTACAGATACATGTTAGACGACATTTTCATCTATGCTCCCTACCATTGGAATTCATATAATGTCACAGTGATAGTGGCCCTAGCAAGTAATAATGGGAGTGTTAGCAGACAGATCATCTTGGGACCCGCACCACACAGGCCACCTATTGGATCGGATCTTGGTTTCTAACAGTCTTTGCATAAAACTTGCCAGAATTACTACAGAGTACATCATGCCTTAATTACTATAATTTATCCTCTATTACCCTCATCATCCATGCATGCCTTAGGACTCCAATTCTCCTTGCCCAAAATCTCGTCACCAAGAAAACAAGAATGACAGAGGTCATAAAATGTCAATTATGTAAGGACAGCCCCAGTTTCTTGTATCAAGTATCGACTATTGAAGCAAATATCAGCCAATATTGTAAATATCGACCAATATGTACTGCTATCAAACCCTCAAATATTGATATTTTCTGATATATGACAATAATGCAATATATTACCTTACTGGTGATATATTGTGACAAAATATCAATTGATACAGCTCCACCAGGTCATGACTTCAGAATTTTTTTCATTTTGATATATTCGATACCAGGACATATTATCCTGTATGTTTAATACCAAAATGACCACAATCGATTTTGATACTGATACCAATATTTTCATCCCTGATATTAACACAACTATTTCAATCACTCAATCACTAACACATTGTTCTTGTTCTCTGCAAGTAGAGTATCAGAAGTAAGAGAATACATATAACATGATCTTAGTTACCTGCATGTACCTCGCGAGTACTAGGAAATCAGTGTCCCGTACTAACTCCAGGATCTCACCCTCTCTCTTGTTTCCTGGAGTCATCCTCAAATAATAATATGGAATTTCATTCCTCTCGAGGAAGCGCATCACATGAGTATTTGGAACTCTATCATGATTGCTATTAGAACAAATTAAAAAAAGAAAGAAATATATTACTTCACACTCAGGATCACTAATACAGTCACCGAGATGAAGGCATGAGATCAAATAGGATGCCAAATTTTCTGACCTTATCACAGAAGTTATATCTACAGGGAATTTTCTATCCTGCCATGCATGCAGCAGGTCAACCAAGCAATGGTCCTGCATTGCATCTTTGCTGATTAAGTGCACAAGGAAATATGTAATATGGCACAAATTAGTGTTGACCGAAGTCTTAAATTGTCCAGAAAATGGAAGATGGAAGATATTTTGAAATCACCTGCTTTGAAGCAAGCACTGCAATCTTATATTTCGGGTCTAAAGCAGGAATCCTAATCACCGATTTCATTGCATTGAACATTTTTGAAATTTTGAGGAAGTCTTCATCCATTTGCTCCCGTGGCCATTTAGAAGGATTGAAAATAAATTCACTGCAAATTGTAGGAAAAGTTAATGCCAGATATGCAGCTACAGCTATGTCAAACTAAGTACTGGTTTCCAGCAGCTATACGTACTTCAAGTTATCCCCCAAAGACAAGAAGAAAATAAAATAAGTGATTTCAGTATACTGAATGCATCAGAAAAGTTATTAATCTTGTCTCTTGCAAGTCTAATTTTGGCTCAAATAACCAAATTCTGTGTTAATAGCTGCTTAAAATTGATTTACCAAAAAAAAAAAAAACAAAGAGTCCCAAGGGAAAACAAAAGAAGCTGCTGCATTAGGCAACAACACATTGTGAGAGGGGAGGGAGGAGAAAAGCAAGAGCCTGTTTGAAGGGTACTAGAAAAGTAATTATTTTCAGGAATACATACAACGTAAATATTAAAAGTTCAGTACAATGTCCATTGGCACTCTCAATTCAAACCCCACAAATAAATCTATTTCGAAAGTCACATTTCCATTTCCCATCATATCTGAAAAATCAATAAGGGAGGAAACCCCATCCAATATCTAAATTATTGATTCAGAACAGCATGCTAATGAACTGACAAACAAACAACTGGCTATCCAAATGATGTACTCAAAATAGAAAACAAGGATGGGGTCACATGAGAAACGAGAAAAAAAAAAGAGCAACAAATCTTGCCATTTTGGATGGAGTATATTCAATTACTTTTGGTCTTGATTTTGTTCCTACATCCATTTTAGAGTATAAATTATTATGGTCTTTTCACATAACTATTTAAGCTATTGAGGTGAGTTAGTTCTTCAATATGTTACAAAGCAAAATCGAGAATGTGGTCTAGAGTTTTAATTATGGAAAAACACTATTTTCTCTGAGTTGTATTTCAGCACCTGGTTGAGGTGAGTCTGTGCCATGCTCATGCTTCAAGCACACAGGTTATTTGCACATACGAGCATGTTAGAGAACTATTATTGAGCATTCACTGTAAACTCTTTGGATGAGTTGGATCATTGAAATCCAAACTTAGGAACTAAATGTGCCAAGTTGTATTTGTTTGTGTTCGAAAACCCCCTTCATCCACAAAGCAGATATTGCGAGGCCTTGTATAGCGACACTAAACTACATGCAACCTAAAATTGCTAAGTGGTGAAAGGAGTGCCGAAGAGGTAAGGGTAATTCATAGTGGATGTTCAGAAGTTGAAAGCATTAAAAAACGTATAAGGGTTCTTAGTTTTACCCTTAAATTCCTCATTATCTTTTCCATGTTTTTGGATTAACATGATGCTTGATATGTTAAGAAGATTATAGAATCTACCTGTTAAATGTGCCTTGATTTAATTCTTCATGTTGCACCCCGCTATGGGCCACCATTAAACTCTTTCGAAGGTGCAGGGGAAAAGCCTCCAAGATACAATATGGAATCATTTTTTGAGTGTTTCAATTCAACATGACCCGAGTTGAAAGAGTAGAGACACTTCTTGACAAAAAGACAGAGAGTTTGTGAAATTTGGGGCTAGGGTTTGAGTGCTTGTGTTCAAGTTTGTATCCCTTTCAATTGATTGCATTGAACTCCCTCATCCATTGCCATGGTTTTTCCCCTGACACACAGAAGTTATCCACAAAGTTTTGTGTAGCACTTCCCTCTTTTTTCTCCTCTGTTTTACTTGGTTATTTATGCCTTTGGAATTAGTGTGTTTCCTAGGTTTTGATGTAACAACTGAAATTAGAGCCTATGTTTTCTTTGCTTGGTGCCAGGATGTCATCAACCAAATATAATACCAAGAAGTTTGATGGGAAGATCAGTTTCGGCTTTGGCTTGTGCATATTGAGGTCATGTTGTGTCCAAATGAGTATTAGACAGCATTTGCTGGAAAGGAGATACCTACTTTCATGACAAACAAAGCTTTTGAGAAAAATGGCCACAAAGCTAGGACTGTGATTCAGCTATGTTTGTCTACCGAGGTGCTTCATGAAATTATATGAAAAAAATACAACAGCAGGATTGTGGAAGAAGTTGAAGTCATATTTGACGATGAGCCCAACTAACAAGCTTCAGTTAACCATATTTATACTTTGAACAATAGAAAATACACCCATTACGTCTAGTCTCAACAAATTTAATTCCATTGTTTATGATCTACAGTGTGTTGAAGAGAAAAATTAAGGCAAACAGGCCCTAACTCTCCTCTAAGAATCCATTTCAAACATGGGAAGATATCACATGTTCCATACTCCATCACAATTTGTAGCATCATGCATGCCATGGTGTAAACTCGTCCAGACATAGCTGAAGCAGTCAGTGTACTCAAAGTTACGGTTAATACTAGGAAAGCACATTGGCAAACAGTGAAGTGGATTCTCGAGTACTTATGAGACACTACAAGCACTTATTTAGATTTTGGGAGAAGCAGTAACACTGCTATTGGATTTGTAAATTCAGATTATGTTTGAGATATTAATAAGAGGAGCCCACTTACAGGCTATATATTATCTAAGTGATAGTAAGAGAGCTACTTGGCCGAGAACTCTTACTTTTTCTATCGCAAAGGCTAAATACATGGCAGCAGAAGAGGCTTCCAGGGAAAATATTTGGGTGAAAGACTTGCTCATTGCATACCAAGAGGTGACTCTTCATATATTGTGAATTTGCAATAGAGTGGCATTCAATTGGCAAAGGATCAAACGTATCAAATGTATCATGACAGGATGAGACACATTAATGTTAAGTACCACTTTGTTTGTGATACAGTAGCATGGGGAGACATTTTTGTGAAGAGAATTGATATTGTAAATTATCTAGCTAAGATGCCTCTTTTATGGTTACCAGTCCGAGCTAATATGCTTGAACTTGACTGGTGATCATAAATTTTGAGTAGCCCTGTGAACATGGAGAAGGTGGAATGGGTTCACTAGTTGTTGCCTATTAAGTGAGAATCAGGACAAGGTGGAGAATAGTTAAGTGTGGCTTGAATTCATCATGTCACATCCCAAAATGAGCTCCTAATACTGACATAAAGATCGGCCGATATATATTAGTATTGGGCCCTTTCATACCAATATTTTCTAATACTGTGATTTGATACCGATACAACTATAACTGATACCAATAGTAATATTTTCATCTATGGCTCCAAAACATGGATTCCCCTCTTCCAGGAGTGTGAGGGGTATGGTACAAACCTCTCGTTTTTTCTCTTACTGAACCTGATTTGGGTTATACAAGTTATAGAAATGGTGATGTAGGATGCCACTTAAGAAAAACTGTCTTTGGATAAATTCTACAAGATTTTGGCATCGTCAAAAAACCAACTCATCCTAAAAACTTAAGCTGTGAAGTACAATCTAAGAAGGATATTACAACTCTCTAATAGGCTTAAATTCAAAATTGTTAGAGGATTCAAATTTAAGTGTCTCAAATGAAGTTCCTCAAGCTCAGATCCATGTAACCAGGCAAGCCTAAACAAACCAAACAATGTTGTTTCAGTCTGGTCCAATGATAACTTACTCTAGAAGATAATGGAAATTGCAAATAAATGTGAAAATTTAAAGAGAAAGAGCAAGAGCAAGACCTTCTTGAATAGAAGACTTGCTTGTTTTCAGGAACGAAAACGTCAGCTCCGAGAATGTTTCCGCCCCTCGAAGCAATGCATTCCGATAACTTGGCGACAATTCCAACCGCATCCTATCACAAATTGAATTCAAATTCCCATCTCAGAAGCCCAAACAACTGAGGAAGCACAAAATCCAACACAATATTTCTTTACGAGTGCTCCCCATTTTTTTCAGTATACATTTTGTGTTTTGTAACTCAAAACATAATACAAGGGGAAAAAAACCCCACTAGCAAACCTTAAAAAGTATAAATGTGCGAGACGGAAGGCTTACGGGGCAGTGAAAGACGTGGACGCCGTGGACGAGAGAGGGAGAAGTCGAAGGACCCAGTGACTCACCCGGGAATTTGAAGGATTTGAAGGATCTTTTTGTGATTTTAGGAAAATGGCTATGCGATGAGAGCCATCGAATGATGTTCATATCCTTCTACTTCTCCTTCACCCTTTCTCGCTCTCTCTGCCGCTCACCGTCTGGGCGTTTCCGTAGCTGCTACCCCACCATACTTGGCGCTGGCGTTCCGTTCCATTTCCAATCTTACAAGAACAAGTCCCAGCCACTCGAGGGAGATTACAGAGGCCATTTTGCATATTGTAAAATTGAGGCAGTTTTTCAGAATACTTTTTTATTAAATATAAATTTAACAATTTGAAAAATATGTGTGCATAAATTTTATGCATGATCCCCCTCCCCCCTTCTCAAAATGCAGTAGTTGTTGTCACGTCCTAAAACCTTATCCCGACATTAATTGACTGAATTAATTTATTGTTAATTACTCATATTATTAGGCAAAAGTTTAAAAATAATAATAGATGTAAGTTTTACGTCGATATTACCAACCGACCTAAATAATATAGATGTAATAAATAACCTAACTATAGAATCCGAAATGCCACGTCAGCATGTGGCTAAAAAATAAAACGCACTAAGACATCAATACATAAGTAAGGAATTATATCTGAATCATAATCAAAGTTAACTATATCCAAACTATCATATTAATGGCCTTGACAACGAGTATGTGCCCGTTCAAGGGACTATCCAATTGGAGGTCACCTTGGGTGCGTATCCTGGTGGTTGACCCACCCTCTGTGTATAACGCCATACTGGGCAGACCTTGCTTGACAGTGTTCAGGACGATTATCTCAATTCCGCACCTCAAAATAAAGTTCCCAATGCCCTACGGTGTTGGGCAGGTGCTGGGCGACCAGGTTACTGGACGAACCTGTTACATGTCTCAGGTTGCCCCTAGTGGCAGCGCTAGAACAGCTGGAAAACTCGATTATCGATACGAGACGACCCTTCAGCAAGCGCAGTCCGGTGAAGCTACGGATCTAATCCCACTGGACCCGGAGGAGCCGGAGAAGTGTGTAC
>JAOVVI020005845.1:0-16111 GCA_028571085.2 Nepenthes alata
CATCTAAGATTTGAATCGGGACTCTAGAGTTTATTTTAGTGTCCGTGCCGATGGAGTTTTGAGATTTTGAGAACAGATTTGTACACTAGACATTGGAGAATTAAAAGAAGAGATTATGAATGAAGCCTATCGATTTAAGTATATCATCCACCCGAGGATCAACAAAATGTATCAAGAGTTGAAATTATTTTGGTGGAGAAATATGAAGAGTTAAATTGTAGCTTATGTGGGAAGGTGCTTAATGTGTCAACAGTTGAAGGCTGAGCGAAAGAAACCATCCAGCCTGTTACAACCGATGCCTACTCCTAACTGAAAATGGGAGGACACATCGATAGATTTTGTGATGGGATTGCCGAGACTGCAAATAAATCATGATACAATTTGGACAATTATTAATCGGCTTACGAAATCGGTGCAAATGCAAGCTATACGGATGACTTTTTTAAGAGATCAATTGGCCAGAATATATATCAATGAGATAGTTAGATTGCATGGTGTGCCAACGTCCATTATGTCTAATCGAGATCTAATATTCATTTCCAAGTTTTAGGAGAGTTTATATCATAAATTGGGAACAAATTTAAAATTTAGCACAACTTATCATCCACAAATAGATTGACAATCGAAGTGAACTATCTAAATTTTAGAGGATATGCTAAGAGTTTTAATTTTAGAGATGAAAAGTAAATGGGATGATTGTTTAGTATTGTCAAATCTTGCCTATAATAATAACTATCATGTATTGGGATGGCCCCATTTGAAGTACTATACGGGAGAAAATGTCATTCCCTGATCCATTGGGAAGAGGTTGGCAATAGACGGCTTTTGGGACCAAAAGTTATTATTGAGACATGTGACAAGATCAGATTAATCTTTGAAAAATTAATGGTGGCCTAAAGTAGACGGAAGAGCTACGCTAATTGAAGGAGATCGAAGCTAAATTTTAAGGTCGGAGATTATATCTTTTTAAAGATATCACCATCAAAAAGGATCTCAATATTTGGGATAAAGAGAAAATTAAAATCGAGATTTATTGGACCTTTTGAGATTTAAACAAAATCGTTAAAGTGGCCTATCGTTTGGATTTGCTACCAAACTTGGAAGAAGTGCACAATGTTTTTCACGTGTCGATTCTCCAAAAGTATGTTTATGATCCGACTCATATTATTGAGTACGAACTGCTATAGATTAACAAAGGTTTGACGTACATCGAGAAATTGGTTCAGATTTTGAGTCGCAAAGACTAGGTGCTTCAAACGAAGATTATTCCATTTGTCAAAGTCTTATGAAAAAATCACTATTATGAAGAGGCCACACGAGATAGAGAAGACAAATTTCAAGATAAGTACCCGCACCTATTTCTTCATTGAGGTATATAATTCATGTTAAATTTCGAAGATAATTTTTATAACGAGGGGAGAAATATAATACCATAATTTCTAGATTATGATAATCTTGGGTAATTAAATTGTTATAATTAAAATTGGGTCAAATAGTTAAATTTGGACCATTTTGTGTCAAGTGGAACAATGTCTAATAGAGGCCCAACCCACCCCTGAGGTGCCAGAAATAGAATCCCTATGCCCGATGCATGCTCGATTCGTGCTCGAGTGCACCTGTCTTGTAATGTGGTGCCTGATGAGCACATGAGTGGAGCTTGAGTGCTAGTTTATTATAAGAAGACCCTCGAGCTCAGTTCTGGTCATTTTTTGCAGCAGAATTTAAAGAAGAAAGAGAGAGAGCCAAGGAGAAAAGAGAGAAGAAAAGAGAGGAAGCCAAGAAACTCGAATTTGAAGTGATCTAAGTTAGATTATGGGTAAATCCACATTAGGACAAGTGCATTTTAAGCCCATTCTTCTCTTGTTACTATTTTCTTACCAATTTTTTGGACATTTTTATTCTAATACTCATTCAGGCTACAATTTTAAAATTTGTATGTGTATATTAAGCATGCATATCCATATTTCATAATTTTATAGGGCAATTTTGTAAGAACTCATGTTTAAGTTAAATATAGTGCATATGTAAGTTGGATTTTTGTATTTGTGCTTCATACATGTTCTAATTTTAGGATATGTTTGTTCTTCAATATTGAAATTTCGTATACGAGTCCTTGCATGTCAAAACAATTGATTACAATCATCTGCATGTGTTGGAATTCTTCATGAAATGCCCTGCATGTTTAATGAAATTATTGAAGAAATTTAGGAGCTAAGTTCTGCATTTTCTGCTGAACTTTTGCTGCATTTTTAAACTATAATGCATGGAATTCATGCAGTAGCATGTATATACCTTAGAATATCTAATATAGGTTCTAGAATTATGTAGATTTTCTACATGGTTTATGAATATTGCTGAATTTTTGGACTACATGTGCTGCTGTCGAAATTCCTACATTCTCATACTATTTTACTACAATTGTTGTTGAATTCTAAGCTCCCTATACCCCAATATTGTACAGCAATCTAATTATGTTTTAAAAATATATATATAAGCTAGAAGACATATATAACTTGACCTGCTTGAATTGAATTTCTAATGTGCATGTTGAATTATATTAGTTGCTGATTTTTTTTGCATTTAGCCTCAAATTCAGTATCCTATATTTTTAATTCTAACATGATTAAGTTTTTATAAACGTATAAGTATGAATTCATAAAATTATGACAGAAAATTTTACAATATGTTATAAATTATGAATATTTTTTTAGGAGCGAGAAAATTAAGAAGAATTAAGAAAAAGTGTAGAGTTTTTATAAGTATAAGAATTGTGTGAAGGTTATGATTAAACGGCTAGTATATTATAATGGTATATCGATATTCAAACCTATATAACCGTGGGTTAAGAAGCAGGGTTCAACCCCGTTTATGGGGTTCTAGGTAGACGGCCCACATTTGGATCTTGAATAGAAGCGTATAACCTTTGGTTATGTGGAAACATATACAATTTGGGATTCTGATTATTCGCTCCTTTAATCAGTAATGTCTATTGACCCTAATCTCTAAAAAAATAAGAATTGAATATACTTTGATGGCTAAAATTAATAAATAATAAGATAATAAATTTAAAAATGTATTATGTAAGTTTTTTCTACACAAGTTCATGTCATTGTATCCGATTATGATCTCTATTCCTTCCGATATGTTTTGAATGCAAAGTATAAATATTTATTGATATTTGACTTGTAGAATATTTAGCTCACTCTCTTATTTTTTTAAACCCTCTCAGATGAGATACATGAGTACTTATCGGATGAATAGGAGTGAAACCAGTAGAGTTTTAATTTATGCTTTTATGGATGATTTCTATTAATTTATATTTTCAGACAATATTTAATTTATTTAATGGCTGTATCTTAGCTTAATTTTAGTTTTGGACTATGAATTGTGATGTATATAGTTATTGGACAACGTTTAGATAGCTAGAATGATGTTTTACATTATTTGGTATTAGTTAATGTGTCAGTTGTATTACAACAGCTTATGAAAGAATAAAATGATGCATTTTAGTCGATATTTTAAGTCTGGATAGTAGGTTATATCAGTTTAAAATTTGTTGTGGTCTTATGTTATAAACCGGGTATCTTATGTCCATTGGTTGGTGCTGGTTTGTTGTCGTCGATGATTTTAATCTTGTTTGGTCATATTTATGGATGTTTATTATTTTCGTAGACTTTTATATGTTGCTTTCGATATTGAATAGGCATCTTTTCTTATTAATATTCGATGTGGTGTATTTTGACTCAGTGTCGGAGCCACAATGATATGACATTTGATTTGGGCCATGTATAAAATAATGCAATATTTATTATGGTCGTTCATGATATCAATGTAAAATTTCACGTCTAGATGGTCAATTGAATGTTTAAATGAAAAAATAATAACTAAAAGATAATTAATTACAATTACGGTTAATGACGAGATTTAGAACGTGGTTTGTCACGGTTCTCATTCTAGAGAATAGTGAGTTGCTGCTGCATCTCACGAAACTCGTCCTCGAGCAAGACGATCCGATCTAGAGCCCGAGCGTTTGCCTTTGAGAGCTCCTGGGATCGTGCTTCAGACTCAGACAGCTTCTAATCTAAATAGGTCGACTTCTCTTCACTTCACAAAGCCTCGGCGATATTCGGTGCTCCGCATCCTCCCTCATAGTAGGATCTACATGCAACCGAGATAGCCATAGGATCTTGGCATCCCTCCAATACATTGCCCTCTCCACCACTTGTAGCGGATCTTACATCTGCCAAGAAATAAGGTACAGTCAATCAGGAACAATAGCAAAATGAAGAAACCCATAATGTAATACCTCATAGTAAGACGACCCTTCATAATGCGACGGGCTAGGATAATCCTCAACTCTGATTCTAGCAAGGATTGGGAAGGATCACGGAGGCTGCACACTATGGGGATAAGGTGCCTTGAAACCTGGAAGAGGACCAAGCCCACCCAAAGCCCTCAGGGGATCGAGCATCGACTCCTCAAGCTAGGATGCCGCCTTAGTGGTATCCTCATCCTCCGGACCATCTCCAATTGCCTCTTCCTCCGCATGAGTGCTTTTAGCACCCTCCTCGGCAGAAGAACCAGGAGAGATAGACGCAGACAATTTCAGAGAAGAAGACATCAAGATCAGGATCTCCTGCTTAGCCTCGGATACAGCGTGGGTCCATTTGCCTGGCCTACCAATCGAGGGATCCCCTACTCCAGCATTAGAGTCCACTGAGGGCTCCTCGTCCTCGGTCCATCCAAACGACTCACATAGGCTCAGATCGTCCGGCAAAGACTCATACAAGCCTGACCTCCTCAACGACTCACTAGCACCTGAAGCAGGCACTCTCACGTAGGCCGCATTGATCCGTAGGCATTCCCCGGAGAGAGTAGGCGATGGAGGAACCACCTCGTTAGAGTCCCGCTCAGGAGAATCCTGAGAAGGTGGATTCGTATACTTCCTTTTGGGACAGCGACTCGGCACGGCAGAGGTGCCACCCTCCTCCGTCCGAACCTCCCACTACACTCCATCTAGTGCTCCCTGGGAGACCTAATGATTAATACAGTGTAGGATGTCGGCATTCTCCTCAACTAGTGGCATTAGTGGCTGTGCCATAAGTTCCTCACCAAGCAGGACGCCTTCGGCATAATCGTCGTTGATCCTACCCCATTGATTTGGGACACTCCAATCAACATCAACCACCACAAAGAAGAAGCGCATCTTGCAGCCCTTTATTGGTTCGGGTTCCCCCCAATTTATTTTAGATCTCGCACGGGGAATAAAGGAAACCCTTGTTGGTTGACCCGGAAGATCACGTTTAGGGCCTAGGCATTCAAGGTGAGCCCTTTAGTGTTAAAAAAGACGTACAATGTTTCCAAATACTGGACAACGCTCAGATGAAGACGAGCCAAAAAAATCCCCAGATCCCTTAGGATCTCACGCAGCTCCATCACGAACAGAATGTGGAGACCGCCCTTCAAATGCTCCTCTTAGATGGTTATGAACCCGAGATGATGAAAGCAAGCGGTATCATCAGCACTAAACACAGCGTATCGCATGATGCTTGGAATGCGATACTAGTTGCACAGAGACTCCATTTCCCTGCTAGTTAGGGTTGATTGAATATTGGTGATGCCTTTAGTAGCCATTCAAAAAATTGTGCAAACTAGGAAGTAAAATAGCGAATTAGGGTAGAGATATTTAGAGAAGCAATTAGATGTGGAAACAACTGAGCACCAGCGCTTAAATAGCCCATGCCTGAACTCAAAGAGTCGTCGTTTCAGGATATTGAAGAAGCGCATCTCCTGAAGATCGTAACACGTGCCCTCACCACAGAGTACCGCAGCGCGTCTATTTGCTTGCCTCATTATGATGATTGATGTGATGCTTCCCGAGCATCCTGCTGATGCCTTACCGCTTAGATCAGCGAGTCGGAGGCATAGCACAGATAACGATGGCCTGACGTCCCACTTTTCCAAGATTGCTAACTGACGGTGCATAGCCCTAGCAAGTTTAAGGTTGATTCGCCCAATTCGTGTCCTAACCAAGTGCTTGGGATAACTGGCTGTGGGATGGACCGTCAGAAGATCGAGTCACTAGCCACTTGGACCATCAAATTGTCGGACATCAAGCAACACAAAATAGTATGCAAGCGCTTCAACTATTCACATCATACAAGAATATTAAAGCCATACAATATGAAAGCAAATAATACTTGTTAGTTTCATTCAATAATTTATTTTATAAAGTTATAGCTTTCAACAGCAGACGTACAACTCAAAAAGAAAATGAAAAGTACTTGGAGCGGCAACTCAACTATATTTGTTCAACCAACATTTGGGATAGACAACTGTAAGAGGAAGACACCTATCCTGGCTGCCATGGCATCCGACCTGAGAGGTTAGCAAGCGGGAAAAGCATGCAGAAGCCCTTCCCTACGAGAACCAGGCGCAAAGCACCAGTTCTCACCCAAGAGGTGACTACCAAAAATCATCCACCAAAACAGGTCATAGTAGCACAGTTCGTAAGCCTCTACATCTATGCCAAACCCAACGTGGTGACAACAGCCTAAGGTTCGACATTAACGTGAAGAAGCTCCTCCCCCAGTAGTTTGCATAGCAATCCTCCAGTGGGAAACAAAAGGAAAAGTTGATTTTATCTTCTCCCATCAGAAGGGTTAAGCCACCACTCCTTTAAAGTTGCCTCGGAGAAGACCACCCAACACCGCATGGGAGGAGTGGAAATCAGCTGTAAAAACTTGGACCTCACTCAGTGCGATACAAGGTTTGTTTAGACTTTGCACAAAAGAGGAAAACCAAGATAGACTTTAGGTGAATCCCTAACCCCAACTTTGAACATTTGTGAAGAAGCTCTGTCAATCCCAGCTTGTGGTTGTGTACACTCCATGCCATCTTCAAACTCTTGCACCTCTAGGCTAGTGAAGATGATTCCTGATATGATACATTAAGAGCCCCTTCATTTATAGTCGGAGAGGAGATCAGCGAGTATTAAATTGAGAAGATAGTGCTGACGTTAGATAATATCCAGTTTAGAGAATCACCTCAAATCTTGCCGGAGATAGCGAATCAAATCCTACCTCACCATGTAGCAAACCATCAGAATGCTTGGGGAAGGAGCGCAAGAGCAAACCTGCAGCTGGCGTCCCATTGATGAACATGCTAGGAGTCGACGAGTCAGGCCTCCCGGCATAGGGGTCTAGCGATGGTTCTTACAGACCCTGGGTCGGCCCCAAAAACCTAGCCCACGAGGGAAGCTACGGCCCAGCAGACGTTCACACAAGATCAAGGCTCGAGAAGTATGGAGTCGATAGGAGGAAGGCCTAAGTGACGGTGGCCCATCATATCCAAAGATCGGGCAGTAATATGGATGGCCCAAGCAGGTCGACCTAAAACTGTTCAAAAAGGAGCAGGTGATTAGAGTTACGTGTATTGCTACGCCCGTGGTTGCCCCTCCTTCATAGCCATCAACGACCCGATAACACAGCATAGACGAGCGAGGAGAACATGCCATAATACAGCTACGATAGTTGTCTTAATAGCTCAGTAAATATTTTCAAAATATTACTTGTGATTGCGCGTTGCCCCAGGATGATAGTTACGGTTCAACATTTCTTCTCGAAAGGCAATTAACATGCAACGACCTCTAGGATAATCTTGAAAAGGGTAAGATCCAGATAGCCACATTTATCATATGCACTCCTCACACGATCGTTAAGACAACTCAACAAATTTGTTAGGTCAACTAACATTGGCTGCGAGGCCCAAGGAAGGCTACATCAGTTCTAATAATATAAATACTCTTTCATCCTTGCAAGAAGGGAGATCGAACAATTTCTACACAGAAACATCCCTGAAAGATCGAAGAGCTCTCTCTCTCTCTCTCTCTCAAGCCACCTAGCCCACGAGTACACACTCTCTCAAAGTCGCTCCTCGTTGAGCGCATTTTCTAGAGTCAAGTCCTCCAATCCACACTCAATCCCCCCTCTTTCGTGCATTCATGCATTTCTTTCCTCCTTCATCTTTATCCACTTCACAAAAAAATTTCTAATTTGAGTATTGGAGGATATACCGGGGAGCGAGTCCCACTGTTCATTGATCTCTTGTTTATTTATTGTGGTATGCAGGATCCAGGATATCAGAAATGGTGATTGAATCTGTTTCAATTCAACCTATTAGGAGAAATCAAGTAGCTCCCTAATTCATATAATAATCTAGATCTAGAAACGTATTAAGAACTAAGAGAATGACCATATTTTTAGATGTGTATAGACCTTCCAAAATGTCAAATCCCACGTGACTTTGTTAACGTGGCCACAAAGAAAAAGATTGAAACATGACGTAGCCAAGTCATTGGAGACTTTGCTTGGGTGGGGGGGACTCCATTGTTCATATGCAACATTAGTTGTAATGTCATCATGTAGGTATTTTTAATTGTTGATTCTCCTACTTTAGGTTTATACTTATTGCATATGACATGATTTATTATTAAAAATGGTTAGGGGGTGGGTGGAGCTTTTGAACTGGATAACCCTTTTGACGTAGAGTTTCTTTCAGTGTGAAGATCCATTGGAAGTGGTAAGGGGAGATGAGGCCGTGGGATTTAGGCCTAACGGATTATTTTTTGTCACAGTCCAGTCAGTTCTTCCCATCGAGGAGTTGAGGAGACGTGACATGGGTTGTGATGTGCTGTTTGTGGATGGCTATTTAGAGGACTAGAGCTCCTTTAGTTGTATCCTCCCTCGTTTTTAGCTCCGTCGGATGCCTCGGCCCTTGGTGTTGAAGCTGGGGGGCATCCTTGCCTTCCTCTTCATTCCCCATGCGTGCTTCAGGGAAGAAATAATAAAGGAGGGGAAAGCCATCATTGTTGATTTGCCTTCTATAAAGATTCCTGTGTGTATAGTTGTCAACAGTGAGTTCATGGTTGTGCCTTTCTTTTGATGAATTCTCAACATTTTCCAGTAGCCCTTTGTGTGCATTATGGTTCAAATTCAAGATGGTTCAATGAGTGGAAGTTGCTGAATTGGGGTTATATTTGTCTTAGACTGTTCACTGATCCAAAATTATTAACCTCACTCAAACTATATATCATTTTTTTAATAAAATAGTTATAGATGTTACAGCAAAATCAATCTTATTGTTCGAATAATGTTATATAGTTATCTTTTGAAAGCTATTTAGCTACCCAAATTAATATGGCATTTAATAATTCAATTTATTTTTATTTTTATTAAGTATTATAAATAAATAAATAAATTGAATATCACTTCAAATCTAAAGGCTAAAAAATGCCCTAAAATGGTCCCATATCGTTTAACTATTAACCATGACTTGGGCCATATGGTACCATTGAATGCACGAGGATACGGAGAGGTGCATCAATGGATATTCCTATGAAAGGGAGCCCTTCGAAGCGTAAGAACAACATAGTAAGCATTTGACATAGATTTATATTTTATGTATGTTAGTTAGAGTGTTATTTCTTTATTCTTTACTAATTATTGACATTGTAAAAACCCAAAAGGGATCTTTCATGAATGGGGATATTTACCCATCTTATCATAATATTCACCTTTTTTTTAGCTTTCAAAGATCTCCTCATTAATCATCAATGATTTCGAAGATGAAATAACCAAAAATTTCAACGAAGGATAAAATTTTTGTGCTTTTCGTCAATTTTTTTGGCACTCAAAGAGAACCTAAGGTAGCAATGGACTTTCATGGCCACTCAAAACACTTCATCTTCCCTCGTTTAAGTATACAGATACTAGTGTTACATGAGAACGAATAAGCCGCACTAACTATCATATACATACTAATGTGCAGGGGAAAAAATAAAAAAAAAGCTTTGCTATCTCTCAAAAAAAGAACTGCAACCAGGATAAACTGTGACGCTTGTCCAACACCTCTAAACCATTCACTTTCCAATTTTTTTTTTTTTTTCATTTTTTTTCCCTACATCCTTTCTTTTCGGTTGGATGTTATCACTCGGACAGATGTATATGAAAAATTCATAGGCCATGGGTATAGTCTATCAAAGCAAACTTCACCTGCAAACCAATTTTACCTCCATCAGTGACAAGCTTGGCAGCTGTTACCAACCAATGTCCTGGAGCATCATGAGGGCCACGCTGCACCTCCACCAGGTTCACATATTTAAGAAGCTTTGGCGATGGGACTGGCATCGGCGGCCCATTTGGATATACACCGGAGTTTATGGAAGTTGGTAATTGCGTTGGTGTGGTAGAAGGTGCTCTCTGGGTGAGTGTGAATGTCGTGCTCAGAGTCATCAGGAGACTCGACTTACGAGAAGATTCAGGCACAGCGGCCCATTCAGTTTTCCTGATGGCACAGTTTGGTAGATGGCTGAAGAGCAAACGGAGATGAAGCACAGTCCTTGGCCAGCTCCCCTTGGTGAGGAGCTGCGCACCGGTCACTACAAATACTCCATCATATTCCCCTCCCAACCACTTGGGATCGTGCTTCACGACAGATGTGCAAACGTGCGAAAACCTATCACACCTGACAGGTTCCAGGAACTGGTTGTTTGAGTCGAGCTCATCGGAACCCTGCCACTGGCACTGCCGAGCTGTGGTGGCATGAGCTGAGGAACGTTCCATGGAATTCGGAAAAGTAGTGAGGTGCTGCAAATGAATTGCCAATTGGTTGCCCTTCTTCCCTTCCAAGTATAACCGCAGGCCTACTACTGGTTTCTTACAACTTGAAACCTGAAAACCACGGCATCATTAGATTTAGTTTGGACAATATGATATATTTGGATCGTAGATGAATGCATGTCAATAACAGTGCAATAACTCAGAAAAATACCAAGGAAAAATTACTTGGGTGACATAAGGCTGCACGAATTAACATGTAGATCAGGTAGTCCAGTGTCCTGTTAAGGTTGCCCTTATGTCTTTCATCCCTTTTAGTGTTAAGAATTTCATCCAGTGAAATTGGACAACTAGGATATCATAAAACATTAAAATATGGGTTTGGCCCACTTTATAATCCTATCCGTCCAATGAATTTGCCATAATAAAATCTTTATTGAAAGTACGGTAAGACTTTAACAACTCATAGGACCCCTTCCTCTCACTGTGGCACAGAATCCCACACCTAATTAGACTGAGTTACAAGTAGATCAGACAATGCATATTGCATAATGATAAGACATAGAGAGCACCTGTATGGAATTAACATGAATCTTTGGACCCAGGAAACTGAATTGAAGTGAACAAAATCTTGCTGTCAGCCTTTGGTGCTGAAGAGGCAGTTCATTGTACATGGGTGCCCATTGCATCGGAACTTGGAATTCCAGGAAATATTGCAAGTCCTCTGGTGCAGGTTTATCTGTTAGCAGTCAGTGTTACCCAAAAAGCATATTTAGACCACATGAGACTATATGGACATATTATTACAACAACCATGACAACTAAAATATAAGAACTTTCATCATGACTTCGCAAGAAAAGGCAAGGGAGATAAGATGCTATTTTGCTTTTACATGGCGATGATTCTTCTAGGTCTCTTTGGAGGACGATCGTTGGACTACTTAAATGTACAATTGGCATCTCCCAATGTTTAGGGAGAACAAACATGTAATTTTAGGAGATCTGGTGGGGGAAAGGCAAACTTTCTTTAGCTAAGAGAGAGAAAGACAGAAACAGGAAGAAAACAAATTGATTTTTTGCTTTTACACGGTGATGCTTCTTCTTGGTCTCTTTGGAAGAGGATTTTTGTACTATTTAAATGAACAATCTCCCCATGTTTTTGGGAGAACAACCATGTATTAATTTTAGGAGATCCAGCGGGGGAAGTCAAACTTTTCTTTAGCTAAAAGAGAGAAAGAGAGAAAGAGAGAAAAAGGAAGAAACCAAATAACTGATTAATGCCTAAAAAATCAACACATAATCATTCTGCAGTCAGAAGCCTAGCTATTGCCGTGCACTATACTATTTGTATCCAGAAACATTGAGGCAAAGGGAAAAAAATTTCATGAAAAGCATAGCAAAGAATTAGTCCTATTTTAACCTGATGTTAATTCAAACTTCTGGGATGTAAATAGCGTAGTAATGCAGTGATCTTACATCGGAGATACAAGTTAATTGCATGACTAAGATAGCCACTGCCTGGAACCCCGGTAAGGAGAGAAGTAATAGGAATGAACTTGAAAAAAATAGCATCAGGATCAGCAGGCACAGTCTGGAGCCATTGTGAATGACTATGCAGAAATACATTTCCCCCTCTTCTAGACCGAATAACAGTAATTCCCTGTTACAGGATCAGCTTACTTAATTGACATCAACTTATTTCTCAACAAGCATATATAAAGGTGAACTATATTGAGCTCTTTGCATACATCCTTGCTTGATGCTTCAACGATGCTGGTCACTTGTATAATGCTTGACTTGAGGATACGATTAAAAACTTCAGGGACCTAAATGGTAGGGGGAGAGAAAGAGGCATCAGGATCAGGATATATAGCACATAACTATGCATAAATATACAAAAGAAAAGCATTTTAATGAGCAGTGACACCTTTTTTCTTGCTTTTGTCTGTATAGTTGATGGATAAATTCCATCTGAAAACAAAGCATCTCCCAGATCCTCTAAATTTTCCCTGACTTCAGCAGGAGGGATCCTTGATGAAGGCTGATGCCTAACGCAAATCAAATCTTGACCTCCAACTGCCATACCTACAATTATGTGTGTCCCAAAATTCTGGATGAACCTGCCTAATAAAATGGGATTAGCGACCAATATGGCACATTAACTATATAGCATTGATGAATCCACACCGGTAGAGATACATCACAGGATATGAGGAGACAAAAAGCCGGGAAAAAATAAAGACGGAGAGCTCAGATATATGTGACACTGTTTAGACATAAAAACTGGTCAAGACGACGAGAAAATCGGGGCAGAGAATAGTTTCCTTCCTGTACACTGTTCACAGCATCAAAGTACAAACTTGAATTGGAAACCGCATTTTTTTCTTCTCTTTTTTACTCCTTGTTGGCAAGGGAGGGGGCAGGAGTAAGGAAATCAGCTCGTACATAAACCATCATAGGTTTTTTGTTCTTTTTTTCGCTGGGAGTTTAGCAGTATATCCAAGTTCACATAAGAATTTTTTTTTTTTTTTCACTTAGTAAAATAAAGAATATTTCTCAAAGATAACAAAGAATTGTATAGTTAGTGATTTCATGACATAAGAAAAACTTAAAAGCACCACTTCCACATAATAGGGAACAAAAGCAAGGACAGAGCAAGTAAAAGTAAGCATTTTGAGGAAAGCCTTTCAACAAAAGGATTGACCATTGAATTCTACCCCAGGATGATCCATACTCAAATGGATCAGTTCGCCATCAGTTTGCTTTTAATGTTGAAACTCTATCAACTTAATACGGTAAAAACAAAGCCATGAACATAAATCCAAAAGAAAATCTTCAGACAGGGACAAGTTTCCTTTGAGAATCTACATTGCTGTATTTGTCATATGTCACCAATTTTAAAATGTGTTTCTTAGCCAGTCCATAAATTAAGACTTCTGCCTCTTTAAGATCAATAATAATGTCATCAATACAATTTCAGTAAATATTCACGGAGAATGGTTATAAAAAAAGGTACCTTGATAATGATGCTGGATCCCAATGGGAAGGAACAGACTTCTTGACTTTTTCATGGAGCACCAAGGCAGATGTCGCCAAGTGCAAATAGTACAATGCAACAGAATACCCATCAAAAGCAAGGTACTTGGTATCTGCAGCATCATTTAACCAGGCTCCACTAAAGTTGAAAATAGCATTAAAGTAACCGGAAGGAACTTTTCCATGTACCGAGGATCTTTGATTCACTAACTCTGCCATCTGCAATAACAAAAAGATGAAATTGAAATTTCCACTTCAGAAAATACTAACTGCCAGCTTGGTGAGACACGGTAACAAAAAGGTTCTTTAAGGTCTTTCGACATAACATTTGGCAAAATATTATGCTAATTAGTGATTTTTCAAATGCATTCAATGAGTATTGCTTCTGCAAAATGTTCTTAATTTAATTCCATGTATTCTTAAGCATTTGCAAAACAGAGGTGCATCAAAAGAAGGAAAGGCCCTCTTCCTAGCAATGTGAACTTTCTGGAGGTCGTGTCACATAACATATTTATTGTTTCTGCATCTTAGTCAAAAGTTTAAACGAGTCTCCTTGGTTGCAAAATTATATGTCATATAACATAGCAAAATCTCACTTTGGATGGCGGAGATAGAATGAGTGGGTTCCATAACTCAGTGCTTTCTGTCCTCCAGTTGGCAACTGGAATCCCCCCCCCCCAAACAAAAGGAAAGAACGCCACCAACAACAAAGAAAATCGTAGCATATACACCACTGACGCATACTATGAACGGAAGAGAGAGCACCACCACCACCAATGTCACTGTCCCAATGTCAACACAGACAAGGACCCGTGATGCGGTCTTCACCACCATGCCAACTCCGACTGCAATAGCGACATTCATAGTTTCCACTACATTATATACCAGAGTACCCTGTCCATAGTCAGAGAGTTATAATGACCAAAACGATTTGAAAATGAAACAACCTTCCCCCCCACATCTACCCCCACCCCCGTTCAGAGCACATAGTCATGGACACTATCCAAATTTCCCATCACTAAGGGCAAAAAAGAAACACTCAGGTTTTATCCTCTGACATTTCAATGGGGATTCGCGATTGAAAATATTTTTTTTTTCAAGCGATTGAAAAACACAGGATTGCTTTCCCGCAAGAGTTCCATTAGTTGTCGACACAACATAAGCATCTTATCCTCTGCCCAAAGCCGAATTACAGACCATATTGTTTTTAGAAATGCTCCTAAAATGGAAAAAAGTAAGAGAAAAAAACAAATTGAGACTGATAAAAATGATCACCTGCTTGAATTCAAGAACATCAGACTTAAACCGCATTTGTTCGCCCTTGTCGCAGCGAATATCTTCCGGGACGCCGGGTACCGTTATGCCGCCGGGAATCACAACGTCTCTCTTATTAGCCTCATCCAAAACCACCAATCTCTCTCCTCCGACTCCCTTTGCGAACTTCAACCTGAAATCGAAAGTCAGATCAAACCCTAACCCCAATGCCTCCACCGCCCTAATCTCTATCGGTCTCTTATCGATCTCACATGCCTCCTCCATCGTTGAGATGCTTCAACAGTCTCTCACCTCAACCTCAATCAAACAAATTACTCGCTCGAAGCTGAAGAATTCGATGAAGATGAACAGTTGTAGGAAGCCGAAAAACCGAAGGGTCATATGATGAATTTTTTGATTCACCAAACAGGCATTCTGGCGATGAATTGTGACGGCGAGTCGGTTGCCATCTGTGACCGTTGGAAAGAAGAGTTTCACCGGCCACCGAACCACGGGATCAATACGGGAACGAAGTTTGAGGATCTAGATAGAGGCGACCGAAGACAGAGAGAGAGGTGACGTATGATAATTGGTTGAAAATGGAGGGATTCAATTCAAAGAAAGGAACGGCCGAAAGCCGAATGTTGGTGGGGGGTCCACTTTGCTGCTTGAATACACAGACACGCTTGCGTGGTCAACTCTTTTGATTTGATCTGCCCCTCCTCCCACTCCCCAATCAAAGAAAGTTTCATCACTTAAAAAATCAGGTCTTTTTTTTTTCCCCCGTTTAACAATTCCTTTTATTATAAGCGATAAACTTCAACTCCAAGAATCATTTTATTCGATTTATTTTTTACCATAGAGATTTGCTTGGAAAAATGTTTCATGATCTTTCACTAATAATAAAGTTTTTGCCTAACCTACCATATTTGGCTACATTTTGAATTTTGCTAAAATGTAGAGTGCAATATATAAAATCTACCATACATATCAAATATCACCGCATTTGTTTTTTGTTGAGAACGATCTAAGATGAAATCAATTTAATCTAATTAAATATGGGACACATAAATTATAAACTTGTATAGAAATATCAAGTAGTCGAGTTTGTAAGTCTAGAATGAAAGAAAATTAAAAATCTGTATAGATACATAACTTTGATGGGTATTATTACCCGTATAATTAATAAACCACCCGGAGTGGGA
>JAOVVI020005846.1:0-11616 GCA_028571085.2 Nepenthes alata
TATTAGTTTGCTATTGCTATTTCTTCTAGATTTTAGCATAGTTGACTTGATCGGCCCTCCTTATCTCGTTTTAGTCATTAACCTCTAATGGTTACTTAGGAAAATTATTTTTGACTCCTTTGATTGTCTTTTCATTTAGGCAAGCAACCAACCTTATTTTTTTAAAGTGACTCATTGGCCTCCACACTTTATAATTTGGTTCATTTTTAATAGGACTATGGAGTCCCAAAGTATGATTTATTTCGACCCCTTTTTCAAATTACGCAATAAATGTATATACAAATATATAGTACACGTAAAATATATTTAGATCTAAATAAAATTAACAATCATAAGCATATAAAATATAAGCACAATAAGTAACAATATCAATGCACAATTTTGGTGATGAAAGAAAATCTCGATAACCACGACTATTGAGTAAAACTTTCAGAGTTTCTACGGCCATGAAAGACATACACTAAGAAAGTCAACTTACAGATTGGATGGTATGGACGTACTAATATAGCTGACTTACTTATGTTTTCTGATCCCTGCAAAGGAATTCCTTAGATTTGCCTATGACAATGGAATTGGACGCATTCTGGTCTTCTTGTCAATTTTCCTTCACGAGCCATCAAATCTCTGCACATCGCTGATTCCAATTTCCATGCCACCTACGTCTCTCATGAGAGTTAACCAACCGAAAAATGTGTGAACAATAAAATGGATGAAGGGAGAAAACTCTAGAATTGAAGCACAAGAATTAAGGACAAGTTTTCTCAATTCGGCTCAAATCAGAGCAAGATAAGGTCGTTAAAAGTGGGTTCTTTTTCGATGAACAACCGTCATAATATTTTTCCAGAAGTCTTATGCAAAAAGAATAAGACAGCTATTTATAAAGTGGCTCAAAAGCTAGGTAACAAAATGTGATAATGTGGAAATGCGTGCCCCGGTGCTTGAGCACGACTCAGGCGTGTCTAAAGGGCACTGGGTCTGCGCCCCAACACTCGAGCACGGCTTAGGTGTGCTTCAAGCCCAGTCACTCAAGAAATGGCACTTGTGCGAGGATCGGGCATTCCTCGAGCGTGAACACATGGAAAATGGCGCTCGTGCCCAGTCAGGCGCTAGGCAGACGTGGATACTGAGAGTTGTGTATTGGCAAATATCGGGCATGAATTTGATACAGATCTTCAGTACAATGAAAACTTGAGAAGCACGAACAGTCTTTCGGGGTTAACGTGTCAGTGTCCGACATATGTCCCAACCTATTAATTTATTTTTTTTATTCTGACATACTTTGGACACGCTCCGAACATGTTTGGACACGTTCGACATGTTTTGGAGGCACGCCATCTTGCACAGTGAGCTGAGAGAGAAAGAGTTAGAGTGAGGGAAACGATTTGGATGGAAGTTAGGGTTTTTGTCTTCGTGGAGAGAGAAGACGATGGCCGAAGGAGGCGTTCAGGGGACTCAGGCCGTAGTACAGAATGAAGACGGAGATGGTAGACGAATGGGCAACAAGCTTGTAGAAGGTAGATGGAGATTGAGGGAGACGAAGAACGCTCACACTGCTCTCTGTCTCTCTCTTTCTTCGTTCGTCTGTTGCGGCTAGGGTTTTCATTCATTTTGTGGGATTTGGGGGATGTACCCAGCCGTTGGATTTAAAACAAATTCAATAGCTGTGATTTTGAGCTTTAAAGTTTAAAAAAAAATAAAACTATTTTTTATTTAAAACAAAAAATAAATTGGGGGTTATCTCCCTTTTACCTTTTTTCTTTTTTTTTCTTTTTTCCTTCCTCACCCTTATTTTAATTTATTTAACCCTCTTTTTTATTTTTCTTTTTTCATATTTATCATTTATATATATTTTAATTATTCTTATAAAATTTAAACTCATGTAAAAAATAAATATATAAATAAATTTATTTATAAATTAGATTAAATTTTTATTATTTATTAAATACTTATATTTTATAAATTTATGAAATAATAATCTTATAATTACACATTTTAAAATGTTCTTATACAAGTAGAATTATATTTTATAAATTTATAAAATAATAATTTCTAGTCATATATTGTTAAAATATTATTATATAAAGAGGATTATATTTTATATACTTATAAAATAATAATTTTATAATAATATATTTTAAAAATATTATTATATTAATAGGATCTAAAAATTATAAAAAAATAATTTCTTGATATTTTCTTACTTTATAAAAAATTAAAATTAAAAATATAATATAAAATAAATATGAAAAAAAATAAATTAAAAGTAGTGTTCATTAATTAAAAAATAGTATTCATTAATTAAAAAAAATTATAAACCATAATTTTAATTTACGTTTCCTCAACGCGTCGTGTTCTTAATTTTTTAAAAATAGTGTGTCATCATGTCGGTGTCGTGACGTGTCCGTGTCGGTGTCGTGACGTGTCCGTGTCGGCGTCTGTGTTTCTTAGTTGAAAACTTCACTAACGAGTGACCATATGCGGTCACGGAATATGCCAATATAAAATATACCTAATAATCTCTCCCTTTGACAATTCTGTGACTAAACCCCGCAAAAATATTAAAATAAAATACAAGTGAATCACGAGTTCAGACACCACTAAGATAGAACTCATGTACATAATAATCTACACCTAAAATAGAATCGTCACAGTAAATAGAACTTGATAGAGATGTAGAAATGTGCTGATCCTGTTTTAACAAGGTTAGTATAGAAATAGACGACAATGGCAAAGCAATAATAGTAAATCAACAGATAAGCTTGAGTAACCAATATATCAAGAATATCAAATCAATATATCAGTGACAGCGCATGACAAAAATGTATCAAATCAACATATAATATCAAGGATATCAAAGTATATATGACAAAAACGTAAACATGAGACACAGGAAAGAACAAGCCTCTCCCTAAGATACAGCCAAGCTCCCCTTGTCAAATAAACTTTTTCCTAAGATACAGGCTCCCCTAAGATAACTACTCTCCCTTTTTGTCACGAATGATCAAAATGAGGGCATCAATCAGACTCGGAAGAATCATGGTGAGATTGCCATGTTGAAGATAGACGAACAAGCTGCTCCTCCTTAGTAGTTAGGCGGTTGTCAAGGCGCTGAAAGCCTTCAAGCATTTCTGACCGCAGCTACGTGTGAGAAGAAGACAGCCACTCGAACTGATCGGTAATCTATGAGAGCTGCTCCATAATTAGAGAGGAGGAAGAGGTAGAGGACAGAGGAAGATTGGACGGGCCAGGATAGGATGAGATAGGACAAGACGGGCCACCCTAGCTGAAAAAGGAGGGTCCTGTGGAAGAGGCTCATCTAAAGGATCATCAGGAGCTGGGGAATGCCTATGGGTGTGAGCTTGACTTTGCTTGAAGGTGGTGTGAGTAATAGGCTTGCCAAGCCGCGCACGGGGAATGTCCGAAAAATGTACACCTAAACTAATGATAAGGCATTGGATGAGACAACTATGAGGAAGGTTGTTATCCTTCTTGGATTCAAAATGATCAATAATATGAGAACATGGGTGTCTGAGTCCAGCGGGATCATGATCCAATTTGGTAGAAGTGCTCATGGGTGTCTGAATATGTTTTTTGTTATCTAACCAAACTGTTTAATAAGATCCTTGGCATACTTAGTTTAGGACATGAAAATTTATGAGAAAGTTGTCTAATATGCAAACTAAGGAAAAACTTAAGTTCTACTATACTTATTTCAAATTCAGAAGTCATGCAATTAGCAAATTCATGAGCATAGGAATCTACAGTTGCACCAAGCACAATATCATCAACATAGACTTGGGCAACAATCATGCATTTTCCAGTAGTTTTCACAAAAAGTGTTTTGTTAATGCTACCCCTAACAAAGCCGTGATCACTAAGGTATGAGGTGAGACGCTCGTACCGAACTCCTGGAGTTTTTTTAAGACCATACAAGGTCTTTTTAAGTTTGTATAAATGGTCTGGTAACACGGGATTAATAAATCTCTTTGGTTGCTCAACATAAACTTCCTCTTGGATGATGCCATTGAGGAAATCACTTTTGACATCTATTTGATAGAGTCTAAAACTCATAGTACATGTAATGGACAATAAGATTATTACAGACTCAAGACGAGCTACAAGAGTAAAGGTCTCGTCAAAATCGATTCCCTCAATTTGCGAGTATCCCTAAGCGACAAGGCAAGCTTTGTTGTGTGTAATATTGCCATTTTCATTAGTTTTATTTTTGAAGATCCACTTGGTGCTAATGATATTCGTATGTTTAAGTCAGGGAACCAAGGGCCACACATCGTTCCTAACAAATTGGTTTAGCTCTTCATGCAAGGCATTGATCTAGCATTCGTCGTTTAGGACATCTTTACCCTTTTTGGTTCTAAGTGAGAGATATAACATGTATAGGTGTGAAGATTCAAAACTCAATGTCGCAGTTTCATCCCCTCACTCAGATCACCCAATATGTACTCTTTGGGATGATTTTGTTTGACTATAGCGGAAGGTTCTTTGATTGGAACGGTGTAAGGAGTCTCGTCGAAAATATTAGCAGAAGTTGATTCATGAGAGGATTCAGTTTGATCAACCTCTTTGTCCGGGCAATCATTGGCTCAGGTTGCTTGCTGAGGATATCATCCATGACAACATTAATCGACTCCATAATTGTTTGTGTATGAAAATTATACACACGATAGGCTCTACTGGAAGGAGAATATCCTAAAAATATTCTTTCAATGCTTTTAGAGTCGAACTTACTTAAATTTCTCCTATCTCGAAGTATGAAGCATTTATTTCCAAAAATGTGAAAGTACTTTACACTGGGTTTCTTACGTGTCTAAAGTTCATAAGGATCTTATTCATTCTGGGTTTTAGGTAGACTCTGTTGATTATGGGGCAAGCCGTGCTTACGGCTTCACCCCAAAAGTGTATGGCTACATTTTTGCTTTATATCATAGGTTTAGCTATTTCTTGGATAACCCAATTTTTTCATTCTACAATGCTAATTTGTTGGGGAGTGATTGGAGCGAAAAATTCATGTTGAATTCCTTCTTCATTATAAAAATTGTCAAAGTTTGAGTTTTCAAATTCCTTTCCATAATCACTGCGAATTCGCACAATTGGAGTTCCCTTTTCATCAGTGAATTTTTTGCATAAAATTTTTACATGGTCAAAAGTGTCAGATTTTTCACGTATGAAGTCTATCCGTGTAAATGTCACTTAGTGATAGATGACTAGCCCTAATTTGTTTTCCAAGTTGGTAAGGGCTGCACACATAGTGTTTAAAATTAGACAATTTTGGAAGCCTTTCAACACATTTTTTCTTGAAAATTTTAGATAAATTTTTAAAATTTAAATGTCCAATACGTTGATGCCACAATTCAGTAGAATCGATTTTTGTAGGATGGCATCCTAGGATAGGGCCAGGCTCGATACTGTAAATGTTATCGGGAGTCCTTTTGCCTTGTAACACCAGAGAGCCATGTGTGTCAAGTCATTTCATTTGGAGGTTCATTTATTGCTTTTGTTCTTGAAGAATTTTTTGAAATTTTTAATAAACATAGCAAAATTCTCATCATTGCATGACTCTTGATCGGAGTTACAATTTTTCTCTTCCTTAACAGATTTTAGGGCAATAGATTTGCTCTTCTTTGACTGAGGTAGTGTATGCTCATATATTTATAGAGAGCCAACTAGTTCTTTTATTTTTAATTTGTCAAGATCTTTACTCTTCTCGATTGCGGTGATTTTGGGTCTAAATCGTTCAGGGAGTGATCTTAAGACTTTTCAGGCAATTCTATCTTCTGGAATTCGTTCACCCAAGTTAAACATGGAATTTACTATATCATTTAATTTGGTATAAAATTAATCAAAAGTCTTCATCATCCTTCATCCTTATTCCTTCAAATCTAGTAGTAAGCATTTATAATTTTGAGTTCTTTATTTGTATTGTTCCTTCATTTGTGATTTCAAGGATATCCCAAGTATCTTTAGAGGTTTTTCATATCGTGATGCGTTTAAACTTTTTAGGGAATACAACCATAAAAATAGCATGTTACCCTTTACTATTCTAATTACTGGCATCAAGTTCTTTTGACCACAAAGATAGAACTTTTGGTTCATCACCTGTAGTGCTTCTGGGTGGTGTTCACCCAGATTGAGTACTGGTCTACACTCATTTATCCATGAATTTGAGAAAGGCTCTCATGCGTATATTCTAATAAGCGTCGTTGCTCCCATCAAAATAGGGAGGAATGGAGAGCGATTTGCTAGTGTACATCTAGATCGGGGCTGTGGATCAAGGTGAGTCTCTAATACTAAATGAAAAGGACTATGGAGTCCCAAAACATGACTTGTTTCAATCCTTTTTTCAAATTGTGGAATAAACGTAAATATGAATATATAATATACGTAAAATATATTCAGATTTAGATGAAATTAACAATCAGAAGCATATAAAATATAAGCACAATAAGCAGCAATACTCAATGCACGATTTTAGTGACGAAGGAAAACCTCGATAACTACGATTATCGAGTAAAACCCTTCAAACTTCTATGATCAGGAAAGGAATTACTAAGAAAATTTACTTACAGATCGGGTGGTATAGAAGCACTTACTTAGTCGACTTACTCCCGTATTGTGATCTCTACCAAGAAACTCATTGGATTTGTTTGCAGCAATGGAACTAGACGCCTTTTGATCTTTTTATCAATTTTTCTTCACGAGTTGTCGAATCTCTACACACTACTGGATCCCAGTTTCTATCACAACGGTTAACAGTCCGAAAAAGGTGTGAGCAATACAATGGATGAAGGGAGAAAACTCTAGAATTGAAGCGCAAGAATTAAGGACAAGTTTTCTCAAATCGGAGCAAGATATAAGCGTCAAAAGTGGGTTCTTTTTTAGAAGTCTTATGCAAAAAGAATAAGACGATTATTTATAAAGTGGCTCAAATACTAGGTAAAAAAATGTGACTGTGTGGAAATGCGTGCCTCGGTGCTTGAGCGTGGCTAATGCATGCCCAGATTGGCACTGGGTCCATGCCCCAGCGCTCAAGCGTGGCTCGGGCATACCTTGAGTACTAGCACTCGACATTTGGAGTCACAGGTGTACCTCGAGCGCTTGCTCTCGGCATTAGGTGCCTTGGGTGCCCCTTGAGCATGGACACTCGGGAAATGGCGCTTGTGTGAGGATCGGGTGTGCCTTGAGCGTGAACACACATGAAATGGTGCTCGGGCGCAGGTTGGGCACTAGGTAGGCGTAAATACTGGGAATTGCACATTGGCGAATATTGGCCGTAAATCTAATGCAGATCTTCAGGATAATGAAAATTTTGCCAACAAACAACCATACATGGTCACGGAATATGTCAATACAAAATATGCCTAACAATTTTGATATTTGGGGTCCCATCCCGATTCCACTAAAAACAAGTTTCACTACTTTGTTATCTTTGTTAATGATTATTCTTACTATAGATGGATTTATCTTTTATATATTTGATTTGTGCTACTTACTGTTTTGTGTAATTTTCAGCAGATGATAAAAATTCAATTCGATTGCAAATCAAAGGCTTTTGTTCCAATAATACTATTGAATATACCTCTACCTTCTTTCTGGATAAATTTCAACAAATGGGCAATGTATCTCATTGATTATATCTTTACACTTCTCAATAAAATTTTCATGTTAAATGTAAGCATTGTAACATTTTGGACATTGTGCGTACTCTCCTTTTATTTGCTTCTTCTCCCGAGTCTCTTTAGGGAAAAGCTATCCATACAATCGTCCACACTATTAATTGAATTTCATCTCCTACCATTTCAAATCAAACTCCATATAGGTATTTTTATAACAAGGTATATTATTATTCATTTCTCAAAGTCTTTAAGTGTGCTTATTTTGTCTTACTACCACATCTTGAGCATACTAAATTTGAACCTTATTCTTATTTTTGCTGTTTCATTGGTTATGATATTTGAATATAAAAGTTATTGGTGTTATGATCCTATGAGCAAGTGTCTTTAGGTATCAAGGAATGTCCGGTTCTAGGAACACAAAGTCATCACTGATGTCTATCTTTTGATCTCTTTCCCGAATTTTTTTTTAATGTAGGTCATGTAAGCTCAATCATTTCTAATGAGTCCAAATTGTCCGATCACCCTGACATTATAACCTCACCCTCGAAGCCATTTATTGTGGTTTTTTGTCACTTAGCCGAATATGTGCTCCTCCTACCCATTTTCATAACTATCACTGTTTTTTTTACTTTTGTTGTTCTTCTTGAGCCATGCTATTATAAAACATGCTTTGATTCTCTATGGCAGCGAGCTATGCCCAAAGAGAATGCTCTTCACAAGACTCATACTTGTGATTTAGTTGTTGTCACGTTCTCGGGACATAAACGTAAATCAAAAATAAAATCCATAATATTTGATCCAATAAATACATGAATAATGACAAAACCCAATTCGGATATGACAATCCATACATACACCACTCAACACTATGCAACCCACATAGGACTTCATTCGATATAAACCCGGACAACATAATACATGACCTACTATCCATAAATCAAAAAGGAGATACCCAACAAAACAACTTATCAACATAGCATAAATATTCTACAATCTTATTCACATGATCCAATGGCTCACATCTGGCCAAATATAAATCAAATACACCCCTAAGATCAAAAGTTAAATAGGCATAAACATCCATAGTCACTAGGGGAATAATGCCGCGTTAGATTGAGTCTGAACTCCTACAATCGTATCCAAGTCACTAGTCTGAAGGGATAAAACATGAAAATGTGAGCTTAAAGTTCAGCAAGTATCATCACATATAAAAACAGTGTATATAAATCAGAGGGAAATGATAACACATCACAACCATACAAAACAAAATACAAGGTCCGTAAAATCCCTGAAAATTGAAGAACAGTTTCATACTAAATCATTGTCCATAACAAATTGTTCCTTCGAGATATAATTATAATAAATCACAATCCAATTAAATCGCATAGACGATGTCATATCGTATCATAGCATATCGTGATCCGAGGTCACATTGCATAAGTTGTAACCGTCACTACATCCATGTGCGACACATATCATCGTTTAGATTCAAATCTCATATTTTCATATGCAGAAAACAAATAAAAAACGAAACGAAAACATATAATCAAAACGTGTTCTGGGCTTAATATATATCTATATGTATGAGACATTCTTATCGCCCAATCCGTGGGCCAATCCACACATTTCAATCACAGTCCAATGCAAATCCATGTAGAAATGTAAATTATGCACGAAATCGAAGAACCAAAGATTATTAGACTAACTTGAGGAAGGGTTACACCCGTCCGGTAACCTTAGCTATATCGGTTGCGTTTTAAGCCGTCAGCTCAAAGCTCGTCTACGTTTTAGGCCAGCAGCTCGAGGCCATCTATGTACTTTGTCTCCCATAGATTAGGAATTTGCTTACTATGTTTTGTCACCTGTAGCTTTGGGTGTAACCTCAAGTTCCGTTATATATTAGGACATTCGAATATTTTAGTTTCCGTTAATTCCTTAAGATAGTTCTTATTAAAATATACAGCGGGGCAAGTCAGTTACAATACGTTTCAACTTTCCTGCTGGCGGAAGTGAGACAAATATCACATATGTCCCCATCGAAACTAAGCCTCCCCGCTGGGAGTGGTACCAAATGCCACATATCTTGGATCACATATATCGACTCCTCAGGTCTCGGACCGACGCAGTCCCGTAGTGATATATATTGTTCCGGGTTTTCATAAATCACAAAACCCTCCAAAATTACAAATACCAGTGAAAATTCACCGAACAACCGATAAAATATACATGTATGTAAACAACAAAAACAATAAACAAGAGGGTGTGCACGAAAATCACATGCATGTAACAAAATCTCCAAAACATACACAAACATTGTCGGACACGAAAATAGAACAAGGATTTGGCTTATGAATACTTGCCTCAACCTTATACTCAGCAGATCTGACGAAAGGATGCTTCGAGATACCCAATCGCCACTCTCTCTTCCTTCTTTTCCTCTCTCTCTTCTCCTGTTTTCTGCGCAAAAATGGCGAAACCCTAACTCGCAGGCACTTTATACCCAACCTCGTGCTTGAGCGTGCCTTGGGTGTGAGCTCTTAGGTAACCTTGCGATCAAGTGCTGTTCGGGCACACACACTCTAGAATTTGTACTCGAACGAGCCTCGGGCGCTCCTTGGGTGCACACTTTTTGGTTTTTGCGCCTTTGGTGCACTGTTGGCAAGCTTCAAGCATTGAACACTAAATCAAAATCTTTTAAAATTTCACAAAAATACCATTAATTCAGCACATTCAATAAACCCAAAATATGAAATACATCCAAAATAATTCAAACGGGGATCTGGAGTTACAGTTGTTTTCTATTTAGTAAGACTGCAATAGGGACCAAATAGATATATAAATGTAAAATAAATTTTGTTGGTTTGAAAGTCTAATACAAAGCTCGACTTGTGGCCAAGACCTTTATGTAGGAATATGACATTGATTATGAGGAGACATTTGCTTCTGTTACTCGTATCACTTCTATTTGATCTCACCTACTTGTAGCCACTACACACCAATGGCATTTGTTTTAAATGAATCTAAAAAATACATTTCTACATGATGGCCTTTGTTTTAAATGGATGTGAAAAAATACATTTCTACATGGAGACTTGACTGAAGAGGTCTATATGAAGTCTCCTCCTGATTATCCTTATTCTATTGGACAGATATGTTGTCTTTCATAAGTATTATATGGTCTTAAGTAGGCATCTTATGCTCGGATTGCTAAGTTCAACTCTACTATTTCACATATTGGTTTGCCTTTAGTTCAGATGACTCTACTATTTTTACTCGTCATACTGATACTGGTATCACTATTCTACTCCTTTGTGTTGATATGGGCATTGTTGATGATTATAGTTTTGGCATTCTTGAAATTAAATGCTTTTTCGGTAAGCGTTTTGAATTAAAGGATCTTGATTTTCTTTACTACTTTTTTGGACTTGAGGTATCTTCTATTTCTGATGGCTGCCATTTGACACAAGCCAATTATGCTTTCAATGTCATTTCTCGTACTGGGCTCACTTTGTCAAGACGGTTGATAGTAATCTTGAGTACAATGTCAAGCTTTGTGCTAATAATTGCAAGTCTCTTTTTGATACCATCTATTATCACCAGTTTGTCAAAAGCCTTATACATCTCACTGTTACCAGGCCTAACATTGCCTATGTTATGCATCTTATGAGTTAATTTATAAATATTACAAACTATAAATAAATCAACTAGACATATTCCCAGTATAATCTTAAAATAAATTCATATGCATGTCCAGAAACAAAATAATAATAAAGGTCTTTGATCTTCTTTGTTCAAGATTTTGCAAGTAATTCCAAGGCCCTCTAATCTAAAAGGATAGAAAATAGGGCAAATCATGAGCTTGAAGTTCATTAAGTGTATATATATATATATATATATATATACACACGCACACACAAATCATGTGCATAAATGTCACGAACCTGAACCAAGCAGGTCAATTTAAATAATTAATTATAATTTTTAA
>JAOVVI020005847.1:0-16110 GCA_028571085.2 Nepenthes alata
TGACCTCTTGTTCTTTTTAGTGGTGTGCAGGACCCGTACTCAGCGAGCGGAGCCGGATCGGGTCAGCCCAGAAGAATTCGAATCTGTTCGAAGGCGGATCCAGGTACGCATCACACCTAAAAAATAAAATATGCACCATTGAGATCAAATGTTACCCAGGAGGCTCAATCTCTTAAAGAGATAAAATTTATTTATTTTTAATATAAGTTGTTAATATTTAAAAGAATAGTTGTGATTTAATTATTTTATAAAATATAAAAAATAGTTAAATTTATTTATTAAATTATAATATTTATTTTAAAATTATTGATTGAAATGTATAGAAAAATGACTTTATCCCCAACCCGTGTCGCCGGTATTTCCGAAACTTGTGAAAGTGAAAGTGGAGGTTTAGGTGGAAAGACTAGGGTTAGGGTTTTTGGTTGCAGGGGAAGAAGGGCAGTTGCGTAACCAGTGGCCCCGGTCGGCCGCACTTGCAGCAACCGGTGGGAACAGCGGCGCCGGCGTCGCTCATTTTCCGGTGGAAATAATTAGCAGTAGAAGTTGGCCTCGAGCATTGCCGCCTCTTTTCGGTGTTTTTCACGCTTTCACAATTTCTGGCGGGAACAAATGGGAGGGATTGCCGAATCGTTTCAGATGGTGAGAAGCCAAAAAACATCGAATTTGTCCTCCCAATGAACTTTCACCTGGTGGTATTTTATATTATATTCAAAATGTAAAAAATTTTATTAAATAAGATATTTCCAAAGCTATGATATTTTTTTTTGAAAAAGTTATATAAAAAATAATAATATTTATATACTTACTTGTATAGTATTTGTATCAAATTTGTCATTTTTAGCGTGAAAAAAAAGGAGAAAAGACCGAATAAAAATTAAAATAATATAAAATTCATACCCACTCTTGGCAATTTTATTACAACTGATAGTACAATTCGATATATAAATAGCATTTTTCATATCTTTAGATTATAATATTCATAAAAAATATAATTTTCTATTAGAATTTTTTGTAACATTGTTAGCCAATCTAAATATACAAGTGAATTTTAGTGCAATGCCATGGTTATACTGTCTATGAAATTAATACACGGTGCAAGCCATTAGATGATGGTTACATATAAATGTGTACATGAATTAAGTCTTATATGGTCTCTAAGCCTTATGCACTACAAATATTAAAAAAAATGAAGGGATTTGAGTCATGTTCCCAAAAAACGCAACGATTCCCGAGTCATTGTTTGCATAACTTGAGTTTGAAAGACAAAAAAGCTACCTAGTCTTTTGGCTCGAGCTATAAGACTTACATTTCGTGTGTTAAGGACGGCTGAAGTATCGAATGAAGCTCGTTTTGTGAGATAATTCTGATAGGATATTGGTTTCTTTGCGAATAATAGCAATGGATATTCAATGTGTTGCTTGACAGGGAAGATAAAGAAATTTGATCGCTAAGTGGATATTCAATGTTTATTATTCGAAATACATACAATCTCGACACAGATAATTATCTAACAAACATATTGAATGCATATAGTAGATTTCTTGATTTAGGAGGCTCGCATTTAGCTGAAGTTTTGGCTATCAAAACTTCTTTCCCCTGAGCTTTCCTGGTGGGAATTTGTCATTATAATTTTTTACCTTGTAATTTTTTGAAGTATATTCCTCTCTATATGTATTTTTTATTTCTTTTAAATTTTTCTATATCCAAACGAACACTTAAATAATATATGTTTCAGCTACATTATCAGAAAAAAAAAAAAACGTGAAAGTTCAGCAACAGTTTAAAAATCGACTGCGTAGATAAAATACACAAATCCTTCCTCATATGGCCCCTCAAATTTCAGATCACTTACAAAGACGATGATTTTATTGCACTAAACATAATATAATTTTCAAGTGGTTATATATGAACTATTTTCACAGTAAGTATAGCACTCAAGGACAATAATTTCAACAAACAGTAATTACTTATCTTTTACATACATATATAATTCATTGGCATTTTCGTAAATTTATTGAAAGATACAAGGGGACGGGGCCGTTGGATTGAGATCTATTAGGTAAAAATTAATATTTAAAAACTGCTTAAAAATATAAAAAAATAATAATGTATTTTTTAATTTTTATAATATTAGTATGTAGACATTTTAATATTTTTTAAAAAATTAAATAAAAAAATCAATAATAAGATTGTAGTGAACATATGTAATGGGTGAAATGTTGGCAGATTATGTGGGAATATTTCTTCCCATAATGATATTGTTATTAAAAAAAAGGGTTGTTATTAATGAGAGTTGGAAGTTATATTATTAGTAAATGCCATTGATAGTTAGAAGTCATAATTAATATAATTGTAGCAATTCTATATCATTATAAATAGAAGACTTGAGCTTTCTAGGGTGTCAAAATTTTCCTTCTCTCCATCATACTCTCATGTTTTCTTCTCTCTATCTTTTCATCATGGTATCAGATCAAATGCATGTTCTTGATTTACTCCCCTACAGAAAATAAAACTAGTGTCATCATCATCTATATCAAAAACAATCTATATCAATGGCTGTAACCTTCTTTGAATCTCAATGTTTTTTTCGTTCGGCCCGAATCCTCCTTAGGAGGAGAGCAATATTGAGGGGGGTTTCCTATCCCATTGCTAGTTTCAAATAATTCTCGTGTACATAGTAATAACCTAGATGATTCTCTTGTGAGTGGACTAAGGGTTTATTCAATGCGTCAAAAAGGTGAGGGCAGTTCAGAACCTCCCACTCAATCATCTGAACCCAATTCAGGTAATTCCAAACATATTAATCTTTCAATTGTACTATGAAAGAAAGGTTATAGTTTAAATTCAACATATCATATCTATTTCTATTTTTTTTTATCAAAACTCTCACTTATATATTGTTAATCCCTATAAAATTTGTCATGTTCCTATACCTCAAATTTTATAGGAAGTACTAAACAATCGAAACTAGGAAAGAAGCAATGCACGAAGAAATGAGAATTTTAAAGAAAAACAACACTTGGGAATTGACTATGCGGAAAATCATAGTTGGATGCAAGTGATTATTTACCATACATATAAAGTAGACAGATCTATTGAGAGGTTTAAAGCCATATAAAAATAAAAAAGTTTCACACTAACATATGGCATTGTATATGAGAAATAGTAATGTAAGTTGTAAAAATGAACTCTATCATAGTTCTTATGTCCTTGGTAACAAATCTAGATTGTCCTCTACACAAACATAATGTGAAAAATGCATTTTATCATGGAGCGCTAGTAGAGGACTTGTACATGGACTTCTCTCCATGTTTTGGATTTCACATACTTGAATAATATAGTAATAACTTGAAATGATGAAGGAATAAGAAGCTTATAATGATCATTTGCTTGTTTATTTGAAATAAAAGAAGAAATTTAAAATATTTTCTTCACATTGAGCGGCTAATTCTAGACATGGCATGTTTTTGTTTCAATAGAAGTACATCTTAATCTTCTTTGGGAAACAAGAATGGTATGATGTGATTTAACTGATAATCTACCAGAGTAAAATATTAAGTTGGGAGAAGATAACGAGACTCCTCTCATAAAGAAAAGTACATATTAACAAGTGGTCAGTTGATTGATCTTACTTATCATATACTCGACTAGATATTGCAAATGTAATAAATGTGGTGAGCCAATTCAGGCACGTGCCATGAGAAACATACATGTAAGCAGTTCATAGAATTCTTTGTTATTTAAAGCCTTCACCTAGGAAGATATATTGTTTGTTCATTGTCGTCCCCAAAAGATTAGGACTTACTTGATGTTGATTGACAAGCTCAATTACAAACTGAAGGTCAACTTCATGGTTTTGTACATTGGTTGGAGGTTATTTGGTTATTTGACATAGTAAGATGCAATCAATTGTGCCTAGATTTGGTCCAAAAGCTGAATATAGAGCAATTGCCCATAGAGAATGGGACGCACTATGGCTAAGATTCTTATAGAGAGAATTGGGCTATATCAATAAAATTGAAATATACATTGTCTTCATCTATTCTTTTATAGTATAATATGGTATTAAAAAAAAATTTATCAAACCTATTCAAATCTATATTACCCATAGAATGTTTTCTTTTTATAATCGTTGGGTCCTTCTAGTGGTTTTTGTTTACTATCATCTGTTGAAAAGTAATTTATAATTATTTATGGGCAGTTTGAAGGTCATAAGTGGTCATTTATTTAGGTAAATAAACACTCTCTCTAGATGATAGACCATGTTTTCCAAACTAAGATAAATTTCTCCAAATCATCATTCTCTCGGACAAAGCATGATTTAGGCAAAGGTAATTTTTAGCAAATCAATTCTGAACAAGGACGTTTCGTTCCAACTTATATAATAATATTTTGACCCCGTTCAAGATTAGTAGAAACTGTACAAAATCAAATATTCAATATACGTAAAGAATATTTGTATCTAAATGATATAAGCAATACGAGCGTAAAAATAAAGCAATAATAATAATAAAAGACAATCTTTTTTATGACGAATAAAAAACTCGATATCCACGGTAATCAAGAAAAATCCGTCGAATTTCAGTGGTTTGGAAAAAAATACACTATGAAAATCAACTTACAGATCAGGTGATAACGATACACTAACCTAGCCAACTTACTCCCGTCTTATGATCCCTACCAATGAACTCATTGGATTTGTCAATGGTAATGGAACCAGACGCCTTCCGATCTTCACATCAATCTTCTCTCTCGACCCACTTGAATTGCCAAACACGATCGGATCCCATTCTTCAATATACCGACGTCACCAACGAAGGCAGAAGGGTAGAAGTCATGAATCGATAAAGAGAAAGTGGTAAGAAAATCGTGAGCACATGAAACGCAATGATCTAACTGCGACTTTCTCAATTTGGAGTAAGATTAAAGAGTGGAAAAGGACTTTCTCTCAAGTGGGACGGCTCCAAATTTATCAATTAAAGTGTTAGGCAAATGAAATAAAGTGCATATATATAGATGGCTCGAAAAACATCTTTAAAAAATTTGTCCGTTGTCACGGCGTTCGAGCTCGGCTTGAGTGAGCGAGAAGGAGGCTATCAGCGAGCAGGGTGTTTCAGGAATTTGCACTCGAGCTCGTAAAGAGCTCACGGCGAGCTCAGGATTTTAGGATTTTGGGCTAGAGTGGGTGGAGAGCTCACAGCAGGCGCGGTACTCCTGGAAATCGGAACGGATAGCTACGGAAATATGTTGATATTGCACTTCGACGAAACACAACCCGACATCGATACATGATTACATATAGTCACGAAATATGCCAATAATAAAAATAACCCTAATAAATTCGTTTGGTAGAGGTTGTGGTAAACAAAGCCTTAGTAAAGGTCAAGGCCTAAGCATAGGCAAAGGAAGAGAAAATTTTCAACATCGGAAACCTAGTTCCTCTATTCATGACTATTTGATTTGCAAAATGACTAACTCTAAGGCCAAAGGTTGTTTCTTTAAGTACACTATGCAAAATGCCTAATCATTCAAAGAGTAATTGCTAGTACAAAGAGGAAAGGCAATCCGAATAGCAAAACACTGTAAATTTTACTACGGATGGAAGCACAGAACAACTATTTTTCTCAATGTGATGCCAGAAGCATATGTTACTTGGATATTGGATGTAGCAATCATGTGACTGACGAGAAATAGATCTCACAAGAACTCGATGATACTTACTCATTTAAAGTCAAGCTAGAGAATCGAAAGCATGTCAATACCGAAGGAAGAGAGTTGTCTCAATTTACAACAAGGATGGTGAAAATATTCAAATTTATGATGTTTTCTATTCTCTCAGAATCACACAAAATTTACTTAGATTGGCCAATTGATGAATACCGACTATAAACTGATTTTTCAAGATGATGCGTGTAACGTTCCTAATAAGAAGACTAACCAGTCGGTGATAACTCTCAAGATGAGTCCAAATAAATTATTTCCTATTGATACAAAGAAGTTTCAGAATTTTTCTTTGAAAAGTGAGCTAACTAATTAATCTTCCTTCTGGCATATTCAATGCTGTCATCTAAATCACAAGGGCCTCTAGGTTTCTCAATATAAGCACACGGTGGTTGGCTTATCTACAATAAAACCAAATCACTTTGCTTGTCTAGGATGTGTTTATCGAAAGATGCATAAGATTCCATTTCTGAAGACATCCTAGAGAGCCGATATATTACTTGAATTTATCTGCACAAATAATTGTGATTCAATTTAAATTCCTTCTCTTAGTAACAAAAGATATTTTTTTACTATTTATTAATGATTTTATTAGAATGATATAGATTTGTTTTCTTGATAAAAAATCAGATGCCTTTTCTACCTTCTTGTATTTCATCGACAAAGTATACCTTCTTGTATTTCATCGACAAAGTTGTCATCAATTGAATGTCCTAAGAATTGATCGCAAAGGAGAATTCATCTCCAAGCCCTTTCTTGATTATTACAAAGAGAAAGAAATACAAAATGAATTTACTATTAGTTACACACTTTAATAAAATATTGTAATAGAGATGAAGAATTGAACTGTGGTTGAAATGGCAATAAATATGATTAAAGGCAAAGAACTTTCAAATAGTTTGTGGACCAAAGATGTAAACACTCTTGTCTATATTTTCAATAGATCTCAAACCAAATTAGTTCATGACAAAATACTATTTAAAGCATGGCATAATCGAAAGCCTGTTCTAAGTTATCTCAAAGTATTTATCTGCATTGCCCATGCTTGTCCGTTCCCAGAACAACAAGAAATTTGATTAAAAAAAAGGAGAAAAACTTATCTTCATCGGCTGCAGCAATAAATCAAAGGTACTGACTTTATAATTCCCTCACAAAGAAACTTATACTATCACGAGATGTTGTATTCGATGAAAGAGCAACATTAAAATGGAAAATAGATGGTTCTCAAATCTCGATAAATACAAGTTTATTTCACCCTCAACTGTAACCTAACATAATTGTTATCAGCTATCTATTGAAAGTCCTTATTGAAGCTGAATCAAATATTTGGGAAATAGGTTCTGAATCAGAGGCAGTAGACACTCCCTCAAGGCGTTATAGATACCTGACAAAAATTTATAAAATCTGTAATGTGACATTTTTATGGAAAAGCCTCAATATTTTGAAGAAGCATCGAAAGAGGAAGTGTGGAAGAATGCAATGTCTAAAGAAATGGCAGGCATAGAGAAAAACCAAACTTAGGAATTGGTAGATAATTCCAAAGGAAAGGAGGCCATTGGCTTGGCATGGATCAACAAGATAAAATATAATGACGATGGGAGCATACATAAGCACAAAGCTCGCCTAACGATAAGGGGCTATTCTCAACTATTTGGAGTAGAATTCACCAAAACTTTACTTTTGTTGCTCGAACAGAGTTATTTTTTTCAGTAGCTGCCTAACTTGAACTATAAATATTTTAACTTGATGTAAAATCTACTTTCTTAAATGGAGAGTTTGAAGAAGAAGTTTATGTACAGTAACTGCAAGGCTATAAAAAGAAAGGAAAAGAAGATAAAGTATATCGTCTTTAAAACACTCTTTTACGGATTGAAGCAAGCTCCAAAAGTATAGAACAGTAAAATAGTCTACGATTTTCAGCATTATGGCCTAGTTTGAAGCCAAAATAAGCCATCTATGTATGTGAAAGATAATGGACATGGAACATTTTTAATTATTTACTTATATGTGGATAACCTCATCTATACGAACACTTGCTCTACAATGGTGGACGATTTTAAGAAGGCTATGACGAAGGAATTCGAAATGACTAACTTGGCTTTGATGAAATATTTCTTGAGAATTCAAGTTAAACAAGTGAGAGGTGAAATCTTTGAAAAGAAATATGCAAATGATTTACTGGTTAAGTTTCACGTGGAAAGAAGCACACCAATATTAACACCAATGGGAATGAGTGAAAAACTGAAGTTACTTGATGAGGTAGAGAAACTAGAAGCTAATGGTTATTGAAGTTTGATTGGTTCGCCGATCTATCTTATGAATATCAGACCTGATATTATACAAGCTGTAAGTATAGTTTTAAGATTTATAAGTGGCCCAAGTAAGGTCTCTTTGGTAGCAGTAAAGAGGATCATTCATTACTTAAAAGGAACAAAAAAGTTGGGCATTAAATATAAGAAAAAAGTTGATCGTTCACTAATCGGTTTGACTGATAGTGTCTAGGTAGGAAGTCTTGATGATAGGAAAAGCACATCTAGTAATATTTTTTTGTCTTAGTTCCAATCTGATATCAGATAATTATGAAGCAAAAATCTATCGTATTGTTATCATCCAAATCTGAATATGTAACAGATAGTGAAGCAACATGTGAAGTAATTTGGTTGAGAAGAATTTTATAAGACATAACAACAAATTTCAAATGAGATTGTCATTTATGTGATAACATGTTAACAATTTTGCTTTCATGTAGTTGTTCATTGCATTCATGTATTCTCAAGTTTAAAATTGTTGACTACTTTTATGGGTAAGTTATCCTTACGATGCTTAAAATTGATCAAAAGTTGCCTTTTTTATATCAATCTTTCTTAGTCACATAACAGAAATAATTTGAATGTCACTGGATAAATCAAATGGTGTTCAAACAGAAAAACAAAACTTGGTGATCTTAGGATTTGGAGGTGACATATATAAATTGTGAACCTTTGTGTCATGCATGTTTTGGGATTATATAAAAAATTATTATGATGGACCACGTTTTTTCTAATCGAAATTCGGCAGAGTTTCGATAGTAAAACGGTCGTCAAGTTAACACAACCTGTACAAAATCCTATACAGTATACAAATTTTTAACAAAATAATCATAACACAGGATCCACAGGGCCACAATATATTCGTGACTCCAACGTCGTGTTTCCGTACACAACGCCGAACAGAGAGATACCACTAGGTACTTGTATACAAACCATAAACAATATTCGGAATCATATACGTCCATTACATAAATAGCGAAAACTAGATTATTTGTCCATCGTCTATACAAAAGTACATGTCCACCAACAATATACAAAATTACTCCATAAAGTACAAAATCATTAAATCTAAGTCCGTAAAATCATCCTCCAAGTCTTTGTGCCTAACCGACTTCTAATCCTCTACATCGCCTTATCGAACATAGGCTCGTGCTCATCTGGAGGCAAGAACAAACAGTAAATGTGAGCTAAATGTTCAACAAGTGCAATATAATTAATGATAATATACAATATATTTAGAATAAAATAGGGAAGGGGATATAAGCAATATGTGTAGATGCATATATATGAAATATGATCAAATACACTTTTTGAAATACATTTATCATTTTAATTTTAATTATTCTTCATTTTAGTTCTAAAACATGTAAAAATTCCATTATCTTTACGAATTAGGATCAGTAGGTCTTATCAACTAACGGTGCGGTAGAACGAGGAAATGAATATATTTATTTCTACACATTCTAAAGCGCAAACCCACGCAATTTAATACCCCGTGGTAAGCGGTATACTTTTAACCCGACATACGGGGCCATATGAAATATGCCACCATATCTCCCATGGCCCAGAGGTAGTCATTGTACTTCTACAGTAATAACCTAAGGCATGCCAAGGATTATCATCCGCTACAATATACGGCTTAGATAATTCTTGAGTTTTCACTAAAATATCTATGATATGTCAAGGAATACTACAATCTGAAATATAAATCCGTAATTCAAGTTTTAAATTTCTTATTCTTTAAGGGAAAGTTTACAAAATTTCTTTCATAAAGTTCTCATTTCGGGAGAATGAATCATAAACATATCAAATTGTGGTATTTTTTCTGTCTACTTCTCATAATTTGCATGATTCTTATTAATTCACGTCTTTACATGATATAAATTATATGCATGGTCATCATAAAATATGAAAAAATAAAAATTCTTACTATTGTAAGTCAAACATGATATTAGAGCTTTCAGACGACAAATTCCTTCGTAGATGCATGCAACATAATTTTTTAAGTATATACAAGTTAATATATTTAATATACATATGGTTAAACATCACTATTCACATCCGATATTATTTTAAAATACATAAAATTAATTTATATATAATATATGTGTAAAAAATACCAAATATACAGAGTACCCGCATCCATAAGGTCAGTGTTATGAATTTCTAAAGCCAAATCATGTATAAATTATAAACAATTTGAATAAAATCTAAAAAGGGCGTGGGTTAGGATTTTTGTGAGCATAATTCCGTATAAATCTACCATATCGGACACCAAATTGATAAATTAATATATTCAAGGCATGAGTAATGATTTTGTAAAGTCAATTTATGCAAAAATCCTAAAAATCAATGGGAGAAAATAGTTGGTGCAAAATACCTATCAAAACTAGAAAATCTGACATGAGATCCACATATGTGTATACTCAAGTCCTGGGTAATACAAAATGTAAACTTAATCGGGTATTGAAAAGATGATACCCAAAGAAAATGAAATAATAGTGAAAAGAAATGAAAGATGAGGGTTTGGGTGAAATTGTCTCGACCCGATCTACATCTTTTCTACCTAGCTCCAAGTCGAATTCGAACCCAAGAGCCTCGATTTCTTTCTTATCTCTCTTCTCTTTAGCTCTCTCTCGCTTCTCTCTTTGGACATGTGACGGAACGGATTCCTTTTTTTTGTGTCCTCAAAAGCTTTCGTCAAAATAGAAACACAATTAACTGTCTAAAGTATAAGGCAGACTTCTGCAGAAATTTCGGTAGAGCCCCCTTTGTAATTGGATGAAAAACCCAAAATATAACCTGTATGATCATCCATAATAACGCACAACTATCAATTGTCCATAATTTCCCACAACAAGCATACACAAGATCACATGTGCCATCCATGTCACAAATCTATAAGCACATTAGCTACACTAACAGTTCAATAACGAGATGCCGTCTAGGACTTGTACAGTAAATCTAAAGTTTAGAGCAAAAGTTAAACTAATAACCTGCAGAAGCATAACTTTTTCTTTTTATAGTCATACATAACATATGCTTTTCAAATAAAAATTCACATGTTCTAGAACATCAATAAATATGAGATCGGTATACAAAATTATATTTCAAACTAAGTGTTTGCATCCACAAGCTCTTCAAAAACAGCTCCAAAATACTCTAAGTCCTCAAAAGTCTTCAGAAACTTCTCTTAGATTACTCTTTTTCATCAGGTAATAGCTCTGCTGTCTCATCTGAAGGAAAAAAATAATAAAATAATGAGCCGAGGCCCAACAAGGTACATGCACATGAGAAGTAAAACAGTGATGCAGAACGGTCATGTAACTATGTATAAACAGAACGGTAATGAGAATATAATCCAGGAAATAGAGAAAACATGCTTTGACGGTATTAAACTTCAGAATTAGAAATCAATAGTCGGTAAACAATAATCAGAAAACGTTAATTAGCAAATTGAAAACGGTAAACAGTAGTCGGTGTACAATATTCAGTAAACTATAAACAGTCATCGATACTTCATAACATAACATATCAAAAATCGATAATCGGTCTTTCATATTCGATAATCGGTACGGTAACATAACATATCAAAAATCAATACTTCATATTCGGTAATCGATACGGTAACATAACATATCGGTAATTGGTACTGTAACATAACATATCGGTAATCGGTACTTCATATTCGGTAACATAGCATATCAATAAAACAGTAAACGGTACTACATAATCGGTACAGACCCTGCCAGTATACCCTACTAGCTGAGGGGGCGAATAATTGAGGATAGATTATTTTCACTCCACACAATCTAAGGCCTGTAACTGTCATATGGGTATCCCATCTCACGGGATCAGTATGGTATGCTACTCGAAGGTAGGCCGGTAACGGTAATTCCTCCTGACCGTAATGCTCCGAGGGCAGGACGGACCACAAATAACTCTATGGACAGAGTTATCCTCGATTACCACTGTAAAGTTCTAAGGCATCACTCGAGAACTTAACTTGACTGTAGTCAGTCTCGGGTCCCAAAATAACTGTAACGAAAACTATCCCTTTATCAAAAATCCCTTTTTCAAAATCAGACTTTCACAATATACTTTCAGCAATTCTTTAAATCTACATGGAAATTTTGTCGGTATACATTTGTACATATTTTTGAAAACAAACTATACTGGAAGTTGCACCTCGTTGTGAATTAACTTTCATATAATAGAAGCTACGGTTAAAATTCATCAAAACCTCTTCATTTTTGTACATAGGGATTTGCCAAAACCTTCGGACTCAATTCGATCTCTTACATGTACATATTTCATGAAATTAATGTCATAGATGCCATGCATATACATTAAATCATGTAATTTACTCAAACTTCACAACATTTTTGAGCAAGGGTTTCATCACATACTTTTCTAGAGAAATTGAACACCATTTTCATACTTATTCACGAAATCGAAGCCAAATCATGCAATAAACATGGATAAACACAAAATCTAACCGATTAATCGAAGGAAACATGCTTCATGTACTTTAAATATGCATAAACATCATTTTCGCAACATTTTCATCAACTCTAAAGAAAGAGAATCGGTAAAAACGAAAAACAACGTCCGAAGTACACTTGCCTTGACTCGATTTACCGTTATTTCTACCGGAAGTGGATTGGAACAAGTGATTTCTCCTTTTCCCTCTTATGTTCTTCCTCTTCTTCATTCGTGCCTCTTCTCTTTTTCTCCCACATCCCTCTTTATCCTCCTATTTATAATAAACGACATCAGAAAGCGTGTAAAAGTCGGGGCCACACTCGAGCACGCCTCGAGCGCTCAGCGAGCGGGCCGTGTTCTGCTTTACGCGCTCGAGCGCTATCGAGCATTCAGCAAGCAGGCTACATTTTATTTTTCACGCTCGAGCGCTCAGCAAGCAGGCTACATTCTGTTAAATATGCTCGACCGGCAAGCAGGCACGTAGTGAACGGGGCAATTTCACGCTTGCTGCAGCCGCTCGAGCACGCAGCTAGCGCCGTTCGGCTGCTTGCTGAACTCGGGTATTTTTCCAACTTTTTGCTTTCAACTAACACTTGTTCATCACATGCTTAGCCTCTTCATGATATTAATCATCTTAATTATATCTAGTTATCACATTTTCGGTTCTGAGTCCTCACAGATATGAACCTGTACTTTGATCCGATTATATGTATGTTAATGCTTTCTTCATGTGGGTACCTTGCTGGGCTTTGTAGCTCACTCTTGCCATTTTTCAGATGATGAGAAGCTTATCGAGGATGAAAATGAGTAGAGTCATATGAAGTAGCTAGACGGCATAGCTGGCCAGAGCTAATCAGTAAAAGAATTGGTGTATTTTCTTTGGATGTTTTGTGAAGAACTTGTAAACATTTCCGCTGTAAAAATGGAAGTTAAAATGTTTTCATAATTGAAATATGGGAGAATGAAATTGATATTTCTAGTAGCATCTCATTTCATGTCAAGGTTTTTGTAGCCGACCAACCTTATGTTGGCCGGCCAAGTATGATATTTAAAACTGGGATGGCCAACTCAAGGAGTTCGGCCTTAAGCGATCTTGTGTAAGAAATGAATGGTTTATATAAAAGGAAAGAAAAATTTTTATGACCACCTAGTTAGTATTTATACGGTGTATAATTTAAAGTATAGGTTTGACGGCGGCCATATTTGGTGGAATATGACCGGTCCGTCACATCTTTCAGCCATATTTAGGTCCATATTGAGATGATCTCATTGATGGGTCTTGTAAGTTAATATAGCAGGTAATATTTTTTAGGAGGTTAGAAATTTTCTACTCTGGTGTTGTGATAGGCGACTATCCCCACATAAGTGGGGGAAATGTTCATAGTTAGAATTACTCCGCCAGTACGTCAAAATTTATAGTTGGAATCTCCACTTTGGGAACTTAGGGATGTTACCTTGGAGGTAGCTAATACCGGATAATTTGAAGGGTTATAATAGTTGTGTAATAAATAAAGAAACAATCTAATGATGTTATGAATGGATAGACCCATTTAATGATTGCTGGGAGAAACCTTAGCGTCTTTAAGAAATTTAGCCTTAATGCTGATAATTGACGTTAAGATTTTTAGACTTAGTGTGCTTTCGGTGTTTTGTAGGAGATGTGAAAGGAAAAAAATTGTGAATACGTTCAAATTGTTTGACAATAGGGAGGGTCGTTTTCTTAAATTTGGAGATAGAAACATATTCAAAGTATCAGAGCCGTAAAATTTTGGAATGAGAAATCCCTATGGTTTTATTTCCGGACGATTTACTTATATTATAATTATGGAAAACATGTTCGGATTAAATTAGGTAGCCCATCGGTATGCCAACAAGATTCTGAGGTTTCTAAGTATTTGGGTTTTGCGATTTCGGGTAATAACCTAAAACTATAATAAATCTTTGGGTGATAATTATAATTGTAGTTTCTAATTTTGTTGTAATTTGAGGATATAAGGTATTTCGATCTTGAGGTTGTTCGTGATTTGACGTTTGTGCCAAAATCTTAATTGAAACTTGATCAAGGAGTTTTGGGAGTTAAGTTAAATTTGATATAGTGGCAAATTATGACCGAATGATTTGTAGTTAGATAAATGATTAGAGTAGCGCAGTGAAAATGTGGCAAACCCACATATGATGAAGTTCAATCTGAGGCTCAGAAGGAATATTTCCTTTCTAGGCTTAGGGTAGGATCAAGCAGGAACTTTCAGCCATTTGAGGTTTCGAGTTAAGTTGGAAAAGTAGTGAATGAATTTGGTGTGTCTTCAAACTTGGTAGAATTAGATTCTGATAGAACGCGTTGGGTAATAAGAACCGGGATAATTCAACGCTCAAGATGTTTTTGAGATAACTGTTTAATCAATGAGGTGATTTTGAAACACTAGAAGAATTTAGAATGTTACCACCAATTATAGTAATTTAAGGTTCGGTGAGAATGCTTATTATTGAGACTTAGCATAAATTAAAGTAAAAATATTCAACCGATCGAGTACTTGAGCTAAGTCGTAGGGAATTAATAGGTTTAAGAGGCCCCCAAACTTGGTAGATTAGTGTGAAGTTTTTCCCAGGTATCGTAAATGTGGAAGTAAATAAGTGATTGTGATGAATTATCTTGGGAAATTTAAAGCTTACCCCCATAAGGAGGTTTCAATTTAGGTTTTGATAGACTAAAATGAGTAACAAGGATCAGAACAATTCAATGCTTGAATTTTTCTGGGGTAATGGTCTAATCGAGCGGGTGCTTGGGAATGCTTGAGAGATTGCCTCTGACTCGTGGATTTTGAGATTCGTCTAATTTTGAGGACAAAATTTCTATAAGTGGGGGAGAATGTGATGACCCGAGTTTTGAAATATGTTGATTGGAAGGTAATTAAGTTAAAATAGGTGAATTATGTTCAAAAGGTACGGGAGGAATGGATTGGAAAGCACAAAGAACCGGAATTAGTAAATTGGGAACCGAAATTGTAAGCGGTGAAATGTTAATTCATAGACAAGATTTTTTTTTTTAAATTATGATAAGCATGACTTATTGAGGTTATGTAATAAAAAATAAGGTCCAAGGATGTGAAAGATTGGGTTAGAATAGTCAAAATGGGTCCCGAATGGCAAAAAATGCGAAGTAGGCTTGCTGCGGACCTGACCTGTGCCCTCCATGGGCTCGATCCCATGGAGAGCATAGAATACGGATTTTGCTGTGCTCACTGCGCGCTCGCCGAACGCTCAAGCCGGCATGGGCAGTAAGGCTGCGCTTGCCGCGTGCTCGAGTGCTTGGCCTTTTTAAAGTTCCGTGCTGTTTTACGATTTTCATTTTCTCATGCAACAAAACCCTTTTAGAGAGAGATAGGGCGACGAACAAGAGAGAAAAGGAGGAGATCGAGGCTATGGGGTCCGAATTTGGTTTTGAGCTAGTTATAGAAATCGTAGAGCACGTCGAGGCAAGTATATCTATACCATTTTTCTTTGGTTTCTGTTGATTTTCGTCCGATCCCCTTTGGGTATTTTGTCCCGATACCCGACCCTATGTATATCATTGTGATGCCCATAGTCTAATTATGTA
>JAOVVI020005848.1:0-16110 GCA_028571085.2 Nepenthes alata
GTTGAGAATGATGAAAAACTCTTTTTAATTAAAAAAAATTATGAGATAATTTCTTTTAAAAAAATCTACTATAATAATGTATATGTATAAATATAACCATCATCGAATATTCCTCCACAATAATTCGTGTGGATAATAGTTGAGTCTAACTCCCAACACTTTAAACAACTCATAAGAAAAAATGTATCGAGAAAAATAAGCAATTAAATAAAAATATATCCTAAAAATAAAATAATGTGCCTAGGCTTGTCAAAAAATGGAACCTGAGTTAAATCATTTTCGGATGTCGAATCTCTTATTTTTCTCTCTCTTTATGCGATGCTCTAGTATTGTAAATGATTTTGAATACTCTAAAAATTTAAATAACCTTTTTTATATTCTAGTCCTGGCACTGAAACACTTATCTCGTGGATACCTATTAAAAATTCCTTCAATTCAGACACTTGAATGGATGGCTCGTATCTATCTTGTGAAACCTTCCACAAGATGTTCATTTAAACGAACCTCGCATGAAGATCACACAACCTTCCATAAACATCTTCGCTTGAGTAACTTTCATATAAATATTACACGACATTCCAAATGATTAGTTTATTATGTATGAAACATATAAATGAGTGACCTAAAACCCAATACAATAAATTTTTCTCGAGTTATTTTCTCATTTTAGAAACACGAGGCAGAAGTAAAAATGACACAATTGTATTATATTGTCAGCAGATTTATATAAGGTACAACTTCAAGTTGAATTAGATATGATATTTTTTGAATTAAGAGTGATGGTGGTGTTAAAAGTGTAGAGCATTGTAACATTTGTGGATGGCATTTTTGTTTACATTTCTACAATTGAGACCAGTAAGTCACAAGCCCTTTTTTTCTTTTTTTTTTTTGGACAAAGTGGTTTTGAGGTAGCATAGTGCTTCTGCAGTTAGAATTTGCAATGGAAATGAGATCCTTTCCATTATAATTATCATATTTATAATTATAGATTTAACGAGTGATTATTCAAATAATATGTTTGGTTCATATTTGCTATGATTTATCAAGCGGTATAAGCTTATGTGACTCTAGTCAATCTCCTCGTAGCCGTTATGTTCGGTCTTACAAATCAGTATTCAAACTAAACATCGAAGGTTGCTTGACACCTCAACAATTCAATAGCGGAGCATCTCAACAACTAAGCGGCTTCTCAGTTGAGTAGCGTAACCACTCGATTAGTCCGCCACTCAACTATTCAACAATTTAGCAACTTGATCGTGGCAGCTAGGCGGCCTGATGGCTTGGCGTTGTAATCACTCGGCTAATCGATAATTCGGCTACTTAGACTAAGATTTGAATCACTTGGAAAACATCAAAAAAAAAATAAGTTCTTTATAATTTTTCATTAGCCATAAGCAAAGTTTTCTACAATTTTTCAATTATACTTATACACTAATATTTTGAGAATTTTAAGATCATAAAAATATTATTTTATAAAAGCATAAATATAAATAATTAAATTATTTGTATGTTATGACTTCTTTTCGTTTGAGGTGCCTAATAACTTTTATATAAGTTCTTAATCCATATAAATAATATCTCTGCACATTATGAATTATAGTTATATTAATTACTAGGAAAGATAAAAATCTAATATTGTTATCAAATTTTATATTCAATGACACTTCTTATATTAGCTTCTAATTTTTTTAATTATTTAAAAAATATTTTGGATTAATTTAATAATAAAATTAAACTAGATGCAAAATTAGAATAATTATCATTATTTATTTTTAACTTATTGATAATTAAATAATATTATAAATAAATTAAATATTACTCAATACAGACCCAGACTCATTAATTTAACAAGTACATAATTAAGTTTAAAATTTACTAATTTATTTAATGAATATGACTAAAATCAATTGAGCTCATGCTTATCACATTATAATCATTATTACTTTAATATTCAGTACGTACAGTGTGTATCGAATGATTGGTAATTTGACAACAATTATTACTAAGCATTAGGCTGTTAAAAGTTTTGCGTTTTCAACAAAAATAAAGAAAATACTTTTATCGAATAACTATGGAAAACAAAAAAAAATTATGCTTTTCAAAGCCCTCGTCATTCAGATGACTTTGAAGAAATTTTCATTCCATAAATCTATAAAGTTCTCATTAATGGCTTCTTTTCACGAAGAACAACAAATGCAACCCAAGTCTATCCAATTGCTCCATCCACGCTGATGATCCAAGCATAAGATTTTAGATGGAATATGGTACAAATAAATATACATGCAATTTTCCAGTACACGAGCAGCATTATACATCTCTATACGGATCCATTTAGACTTCAGGAAGTTCGTAGGGAAGAGAGAAAATATCAACTTTTCTTGGCATATTTTCCTTCAGACTACTCATTTCCCTCAAAATTTCAGCAGTACAAACAGGACTTACAGGTTTCTGGTACCAAAGAAGCCAATATCTGATCTTCAATGTTGAATCAATCCGCCGGCCAAAGTCATGTTTACTTAGTTTACCATATTGAATGCCTCATCCCTAGACCATTGCATGTCAGTATAAGGCCCTTGTAGCGATTAAGGTAATCCTACAGAAAAAATACATAGACGTAAGCATCGTTTATGAAAGAATTGCAAAGGGAGAAACGAGACGATCATGCAAAATTGAACCCCAGAAAATTTAAGTAAAAAGAAAACGTTAGCAGGAAAACATGATTAAATTTTGAAATAAGTTGCCATGGTTCTTCTTTTCTGTCTTAATTTTCCAAGATACAAACGCAGAAGAAACGTAGAGGCAAAGGAGCAGAAAAAGGAACTCTTACGATAATATTGTAATCATAGACATGCGCCATTCCTTTTTCATCATATTCTTGCTTCTTGACAGGATCACTCAAGACTGTCAATGCCATCAGACATTAAGATACGTAGGCTCAATCATAATTAGCAGAAATAAAAATACTGGCATTATCATTTCTGGGCATCTCTATAAATTACAATAGTCCTGTCACATGGCCAATCCTTCACTAAAAAATTTAGCCCTTCAGTGGAAATACAAGTAAACCAGCAATGACCATTGACAGTGGCGATACCCGGTAAACAATGCTGAAAAAAAATCATGAAGTATGCTTCATTGCTACCTCCAAAGTTCGATTCTATATGAATCTCAATCGATCTATCTATTTACTTAAAGTACATGCGTATTTGTTTGCATCCCCATGGATGCAGATGCAGATGCAGAAATGGACCAATCCTTATAGACAGTCAGTATGCCAGGTCAGTATGTATAGACATCACGTAGACATTCAGACACAGACCAATCCCAGCACACACACATTCAGTATGTACGTACATTCTTACACAGATATTTATCACACACTAGACAAAAGTTCTCTTAATTTAACACACTCACACGGTTACATGTGTGTGTGTAAATTTTTGTACATGCATACCAATATGCATAGGCACATATAGATACATAGATGCATTATGTGCATAGATCAGATGAAATGCAAGCATGCACCAATTCCTCAAAGTCCATGATTAAGTTGGTATACAAGACGCTTGTAGGTCATTCATGAAAATGCAACAATCCAGCAATGCCTAATATCACAGGAACTTGAGCATCATATATCACTGTCTTAATTAAGTTGGTAGTACAAAAAGGTTGCACGAGGAAATATTCAGCAAAATATGGATCTCAGCTTCTCCTACAGCCATATGCAAATCTTCCATAAGTGAACAAAATAGAGTCATTAGATTCCAAAGCTATGTGAACTTTATCAAGTAACTACTTTCACATTTAGGAGTAACGTGCTGCAATATAGAGTTGGAATTCAATTCTAATTTCTGACGATATTCACAGCCCTATGTGCCATTCATATATTCACAGCCTCATTGTTTTGCAATTGGCATTGAGCATCAACACCCCTATCTAAATGATTAAAACCTTCATTGAAGACATTCAGCTTCACATCGCATTTGATATGATAGAACCCTTCTCCATTATATTATGTCAACAGAAAACACTTCTAATAACAAGGGGTTGTTCTATCAATATAAAGTATATCATTTCACAGTTAACCAAAGATGGTGAAATACACAGTCAGAGACAAGCAATTGTCCGCTCACTTCAAAAACCCACTAGGCATGGAGTGATGGAACGAGGGATGTCCAGCAATCTTCGTGCGTTCCACAAACCCCCCCACCCAAAAAAAAGAAAAATTAAAATAAAATCTAATGGCACTTGAACCCAGGTCACATGGATTTCTCAAGTTCCAAACATCACTGCAGACTGACATAAGAAATGCCTCTTAGCTATGTTACACAGATATGAATGGCAGATATTATTGTCCAGCGTTGGAGTCAACCATTTTCAAAAAATTTCATAGATTTTACACTAATTTAGATAGTGCAAATGTCAGACAATGTCTGATAGTCAAAGTGTTTACCAAGGAAATTTTAAAGTAGATAGTTGAAATAATTATGCTTTGATTTTAGTATAGACATACAAGTCTAAAAAGCTCAATCCCCATGCATTAGTTCCACTTCAACAATGTGCAAGTATCTGACCTATAGTAAAATAGGTTGAAAAAAGGATTTTTCCTTTTATTATTTGATGTGTAATAAGCCTTTCAATCGACAATTATGAAATTTGGCAATCTGCTAAGAGTATGCAGATTTGAAGAGCATTTCCTTGTGAAAGACTCCATTGGGTCCCAAATCCAGTGCCAGACAGAATGGCCAAAATCATGCTTATCAGCTGAAGTTAAGAAGTGAATTAATATTTTATGATGTTACACACATAACATTGCTGACCAGAAGACAAAGTCCTTGTAGATTTAATACGCAGTCACACGGGATAAATTACTTATAAGTGGACTCAAGGTTGCTAGATTACAGCTCATTCAAGCTCCAATCATAGACTTTTGAAAAAGCATGCTCAAGGCTGTTTTTTAGTTTATTTATTCAGCAAACTAAGCAAGAGTAAGTACGGATTTCACAATGTTTATGGACAACCAGGCTACTCAAGGTTAACTAATGATTGCTTATTTAGAAGCTAATTCAAGCTAGCTCTTTAAGTTCAATGAACAAGGAAGCTAGAACAGTATGCTACTTTGCTTAGCTCGGCCCCTCGGCCCCTCTAGAAAATGCAGGGTCGCAAACAATAAGAATATTATAAACAGAGAACAGGTAAAATGTAGCCTACTGACCTTGGTAAGCCTCATTTATCTCTTGAAATCTTGAGGTAGCATCGTCCTGACCTTTGTGCTTATCTGGGTGCCATTTCTATTTCAAAAAAATACCCATTAAAGGAAGTTCTCAAGCCAAGATATTATCATTTCATTTCACCCAAAAAAGGACGGAAAAACAAAAAAATTTCCCAGCCATAGCAGTAGCGATCACATATCAATTCAATTCAATTCAATTATATTCACAAAAGAGAGAAAACAGAGGAAAAAATTAGAAGAAGAGACTGACCAACGCGAGGCGAATGTAATTTGACCGAATAACTTCCTCCGTAGCATCATAATCCACTTCCAATAATTTATAATAATCCTGCAAATATGAGTTGAACTTCAAAACTAATAATCCACTACCCATAACAATTACACGAGAAAAGGATAAAAACCTAGTATCAAATTAAAAAGAATGAAAACCTAAATGCCCAATTAATCGAAGAAGATGACAGGACTTTAAGATAGACGAATTAGGGATTAAAACATAAAATAACGTGGAAATAAAACAAAAGGACAATCGAAAATTCATAATCATTAGAAATGCACCTTCGGTTTAGGCAGGAAAGATTGGAAACCGAAATCAAACGGAGAATCATGTTGGTGGTTCGATGTTTGCTCATGCTCGTCGCTTTGATCAAAATAGTGTTCGTACCGCTCATCCCACGTCATTTTGTTTTACAAATCTTCCCTCGTTCAACAAGGCGGAGTAAGTAAAATAATCTTGAAAGCGGTCGCGCGCTCTCTCTCTCCTTAGAAGTAGGGTTGTGTTGTTGCAGAGGAAGTGCTGTGGATAACATTCCGAGCCGCTGCAACGCAAAATTGACGTGGACTTCTAACCTCCAAAATTAGACTTCAAGACTACCATGAGAACAGAGCATCCGCTTTTTCGTTTTCACATCTAATTTATTTATAAACTATTTTTATAAATAATTGATACATATCTAAATTTGACTTCGGATAGATTCGAATTCGTCTGAATTATTTAACCCGACTTCGTTCACTAAGTTCAAATCTTGCACACCACTAAAATGAACAAGAAGTCAGTATATTGGCGAGAGTTTGTCCCACTGAAAACACTCTGACGCTTAAGTCAGTAAAATTTTCTAAGTATGGAAGGTAAACTGGGAAGCAAGATAGGGAGAGAACGAGTTAATCGAGCGGGAGTATTGGCTTATCGAGAATGTGAGTTATCGCTTCCTACTCACGGGGGAGCGTGAGAAAGCAAGGTTCCAAAAGCGTGAAAGCTCCCGGGAATGACTCTCGAAAAGTCGAATAGATCTCCAGGAATCTGAAATTCTTTAGTGGGATCGGAGAACAAGCGCCCGAGTAGAGAGGAAGAGACGATTAGCCTCTATCCTGTACTCTGTAGGCATTCGTGGGCGTCTTCTTAATGAGGGCTTTGCGTAAGTAAGCCTGCGTAAAAGATTGTCTGTAAGAGCTTGTTTGTCTCAAAGTTTGCATCTCCATTGAATGAGAATTCTAGGGTTTACTTAAAGGATGGCAGGGTGATCTCATTTGGTTAGAAGGCGTGATCCCCTGCATTATTCTGGTCGGCCTTCCTTCTGCAAAGAGGTCAGTTGCCAAACTGGCCGAGATTGCTTCCATCCATGACAGTCAGCGACTTTTCAAGTTGCTCACACTCCTTCTATGTATTTTACCGTTGGAGAGCCCCAATTAGAAGGATATTAGAAAAATATGGCGCATTCTTTATGAGAAGGGCGTTGATTTTGTCAATGTCATTTTTGAATGCTGGTTGAGATCGAGAAAGGTGCTGAAAGAGTCGTTGCTGGTCGTCTGCTGGATCATAGGATCAAGTAGGCATGGTCCGTAAAAAAGCTTTTTTTGGGCCTGCCGCTACCTTACATCCGGTCAACGCTGGCGTTGACCGTCTGTACGCGAGTTGACCGCCTGCTGGAGCCTAAACGGAGTTGCTCACCTTTCAGAATTTGGCCCTGCATCTCCTGTTGGGCTGTTTTTAAATTAACCGTCCAGCAGGCCGTTTTGGGCCTCCGTTGATATTAGGCCAGCACATATTACGATATACCCATTAATTTTTATTTTTTTAAATTTTATTGAACCTTAAATAGTTGAGTTATCACAACTCTTACAAGTGTATACTTTCTTCATTTATTTTTTTTGTACTTTATTTATTATATTTTATTTTTAAAATCTTATAGGATGAAACTACGATCGCTCTTATAACTTTAAATTTATATAATTTAATTTCTTATATTTTATTTCCTATCTTTTTATTATTCTTAACTCTAGATTATAAAACTGTCTAACACTTTTATAATTTTATATTTTTATATTTTAATTTTTATGGTTTTCATATGGTAAAATTGACACAAGTATTTTAAAACTTTTGTAATTTAATATTCTATATCATTTCACTAACTCCGTGGCCATACTGTATTTATTATGACAATTAACTTTTTTCTACCAATTTAACCCTTTTATTATTTTAGAATATAAAATAATTACAAAACTAGTTATTCATAAATAAAAAGAAAAAATCAACTTTCTAAAAATATAATATCTTACTGTAAAAATTATATTAAATCCTCGTATACCTATTAGGCTAAATATGCACTATTAAAATCTGACTATTACTACCTAATCATTAGAATGTGAAAATATTTTTTATTGGTTGGAAGGACCGCCGGAGCTGTCGTGGTTAGGTGGTGGCCGTGTGAATAGAAGAGAGTGTGTGTGCGTGCCTAGCTTCTACTGGAGTAGCTGAATTCCTGACCAGAAAGTCTTCAGCTCATCTCAAAGCTCTTGGAGCGGTCATGAAATATGTATTAACAGCCAGGGTACACTTCAAAATGTCAAATACAGCCGAGGAGTTTGGTCCGGCAATCTTTTAAGAAAAATTTTATGCGAACACTCTATGAATAACCTCGAATGACACGACAATTGACCCATCCACTCGCAAGATAAAGAAATTGTGGCAGAAAAAAGTTGCAGGAACAACGCGGAGTCCGTTCACAAGCAGACAGATACATTTACATTGTGCGAGTCATGTTGAGCAATCACTAACGCGCTGCGCAAAAGAATAGAGTTGATCTGTACATATTTGCAGAATAACATGGTGTTTCACAGCGAAGAAGACATGAGGCATAGCCCAAGATTATCACACACTTAACCCCCGATCAAATTGGGAAATTCAGAAAAGCTTTGATATAAAGCGGCACGAAGTCCAGAAAGCTGTTGAAGCCGCTCTAAGAAGTGCTGGGTTTTGGTAAATCCTGTGACAATCACCAAAAAAGAGCAGGCTTGAAATGCATATTCCACTTCAACAAAATGATTTTCCTGTTCAATTTGAATTTACTCTGTTAAGAATAGTAAAACTATGAAAGTACTTATTTCTCATCATAATGTTTATAAAATTATTTTGGGTATTAGTCGCAGTGGGGAAAAAAACCATGGATTCACTGCTGCACAAAACAAAAGACGTTGCAAGGTGCAGCATTAGTTAGAAAAAATGAAGGCATGATACAAAGATTGTGGACTCCGCAAGCTCGACATTGATTGCATAAGAATACGCCTTCCTCCGATAATGATAACACTATCTGAAACATAATATCAGAAAGAAGACAAGTAACAGAGAACCTAGACCAACTGAAGGAACATCAAGCACACAGCTAACGCATAGAGCACAGAAAACAAAGCCGATGAAGGACATGATAAGATATTAACAGGTGTCTCAATAGGTCAAAAATCGATTGAAAAAAACATACCCAATTGCAGTTGCACTCCACGATGCTATGTTATAAACAACATTACAACCATCCCATGCTTTCCGAAGTTTCCCCTTCTTCTTCTTTGTAGAGAATGTCTTGCTAAGGGCTTGAAGAAAAAAAAATGGTGGTCAGATGCTTATGCGGAGCCTAGGAGCCGATCTCACAAACAATACAAAGGCAAAGCAAATATCAAACAACTAATGAAAGCATAAACCTGTAACATTCTTTCTTCAGTGCACGGGGGGAAATCAGATGGGGGAATCAGATGGGGGAAAACATGAAAGAAGCCTCACCTTCCTGGAGCTTATTGGGAGTCAAGTCCTGCAAAACGGGAAATAGCTGTTATCAATCTAAAAGAGTATAAATTTTTGGTTAATAGTTGCTTCAGAGCATTTTATTGCCTCCGGGAAAAAAATGCCAAGACCTTTTCACTTAATGTTCTACAGTTATGAATGTGAAGACTTAAGAAAAGGCTGGGCATTTCAATTTACATCGACATGGAAACAAGGTAACCACCTTTCTATAAATGAATTTTGACTCTCACAATTATGTACATACATTTACATTCCTCAGCTTCAACTACACGGGGAAAAAAATAAAAACCTGATGAGTAGTGTGCCTTATATGCATGCACATGCATATACAAAAATGCCGAATGTTGTTGGAGAGACTGCAAAAAGGTGCGTAGGGTAATTGCCTCTAACTTTTAGTCGATTGAAAAAGGTTATCTGAATAGGGTTGCAAATCAATAAACTCTTCACAACCAGCTCATTCTGAGGCTGTGAATTTCCACATTGTGTCTGTCTTTTTAACGAGTTCATCAATCTGACCCTTTAACGAAGCTCATTTAACAGATATGAAAGTAAAGTTCAAGCACACCTATGAACAGCGAGAGCCTCACAGTAATACCGAGATCACAGGAATTTGCTAGTTCACAACATTACTCACAGAAGAGAAGCTTTTGTTTTCTCTTTCACAAATTAATTTACACATACTTAAGATATCGAGAAGACCACTATGAACTGATAATAAATTAGTTTACCTCACTTTATATCAGATCAAACATGGGCTCCAGCTTAGGATAAAGTTCTGGTTTTTGGAATCATGCTTTAGCTGCCAGCCAAACATGAGTTCCCTGACATCCATAAGCTAAGCTTGAGAAGGACATTTAGGCTTAATCATCCTTGAGCTGAAGCTTCTAATCACAATGCAATGTCTAACCTTGGCTATCTTGATCTTTCCATTTTTCCGTAACAGTTTGTTTGCTAGTTTGTTTATTTATAAGTTCAGTTGGTTTCAAGCTGTTGGGATTGAAAGGCCCAATGGATTCTTGTCTGTTTTTTTCATTCAGTTGAGCTCAAATATCATGTGACCAAGCGGCTACCCATGGTCAACCCTCCCATCATCAAAAAGAATAGCTCGGACAGGATTTTTCAGGCTTCATCAAAATTGAACTACTTTGTCTAGAGGTGTCAAGTTCAAACCACTAAGAATATTTAAAGGTGTCGGGTTCAAACTACAGAAATAGTCTATTATAAGCACAAGAGTAAGATTTTGTTCTAACTGTTAGGTTATGGGTCAGTCCCATGTGTACCCATACCTACTTGATGTGGCCGATAGAGGTAAATATCCTCACCGCATAAGAAAGGCTTGAGTTGTACCTGTTGGGTGCTCGAGCCACGTTTCTAGTAAGTCCGTGCTTGCTTCTTGCCCGAATGTCGCTCGAGCCCGAATTCCAGTAGCATGGCGCTCGAGCGCGGGCCTGGGCCTGCTGCGCGCTCAACGGGCGCTCGAGCGCACGCCTATTATATAAAACGCGCAATTTTTATTTTCGGTTAATTCTAATCAGTTTTGAGTATCGTTCCAAAGAAAAAAGAGAGAGAAAAGAGAGATGAGAAGAAGAAGATGAAGATTTGAGCCTCTGGTTGGGTTTTCAATCAAGTTCTAGTCTCTGATAATAATACGCATGAAACTCTTGCTGCTGATAAGAACATCTGTCGGGTTTTATCTCTACTCTTACTCTTTATATTTATTGTATGGGTTGTGCAAAGCAAGTTGATATTGATTCTTATGATTTGGGGTTTGTGTAACCGATCAACTGTTGCTAGTGAAAATTACGGAATCCGTGTCCCGTGGTTTTTCTCCATCATTTCATAGGGAGTTTTCTACGTAAAAATCATGTCTTTACTTTTTATGGTTTCTTATTATGTGCATGCTATCATCTATTTCGTGTTTTTTTGCGATTTAAATAAGTGATTAATTCTAACAAGTGGTATCAGATATTTTGATTCGTGTTGAGTATTGTGACTTGCTTGAATCAATAGAGGTTGGAAATAAGATGATTTGTTTGAATGGCACGAACTATGATATTTGGCGCAGCAAGATTGACTTGTTGTTTGTGAAATCGTTGCACCATCTGGTTTTTGCGTAGCGAAAACCGGAATTTAAGTCCGAGGAGGATTGGGCATTTGAGTATGCAAGGACTTTGTGGCAGAAACTTGAAACACTTTATGCCTCAAAGACCGGTAACAATAAATTGTTTCACTTGATGAAACTTACGCAAGTGAGGTACAAGGAGGGCTCGTCTATCGCTGATCATTTAAATGAGTTTCAAGGATGTGTTGATCAATTGAGTGGCATGGGTATAAAATTTGATAATGAACTGCTGGGTTTGTGGCTTCTAACTACTTTACCGGACTCCTGGGAGGTGGTAAGGATTACTGTTGCCAATTCAACTCCGAATGGCGTGGTAACTCTTGAGATAGCAAAGGGAGCAGTGTTGAATGAAGAGATGAAACGTCAATCACAGGGGTCTTCCTCTATGCACTCCGAAGTATTAGTCTCCGAGTCACGATGAAGAAATAAAAGACGTGGTCCTAAACCTGCAGAGAAAGGCCGAAGCAAATCCAGATTGAGGTATCAAAACCTCAAGTGCCATCATTATGGAAAGAATGGACACATCAAGAAATATCGCTATAAGTGAAAGCGAGAGAATGCTGAAAGTAATGAGAAGAAGGCTGACAAGACTCGAGATGAAAAAAGAGCTACTGTTGTTACCGGGAGTGATCTTTGACTAGTGTGTCAGGACGATGAGGTGGTAAATCTGGCTGATCTTGAGACAAGCTAGGTGGTGGATAGTGGTGTTGCACTTCATGTCACATCACGGAAAGAGTTCTTTACATCATACACTCCTGGCGATTTTGGAGTGTTGAAAATGGGCAATGAAGGTATGTCCCGAATTGCTGACTATGGTGATGTGTGTCTCACCATAAATAATGGAACCAAGTTGCTGTTGAGGGAAGTTAGACGTGTCCCGAATATTCGACTGAATCTGATCTTGGCTGGCAAGCTTGATGATGAGGGTTTTTGTAGCACGTTCTGCGCAGGAACATGGAAGTTGACTTGAGGGTCTCCAGTTGTGGCTCGGGGCAGAAAAGTTTTCAATTTACATGTGTTGCAAGCCTCGATTGCAGCGGGAAATGTGCATGTTGCTAGAGATGAGGAGTCTTCAGATTTGTGACACCGTCGGTTAAGTCACATTAATAAGAAGAGCCTGAACTGTTTAGCTATGAAAAATTATCTTCGGGGTGTAAAAACAGCTCAACAGAAGACTTGTCATCATTGCATGGCAGGAAAGCAACGACGAATTTCATTCAATGGTAATTCATCTACAAGGAAGACTGATCTTCTTAAATTGGTCTACACCGACTTATGTGGCCCGTTCAAGATGAAGACTCTTAGAGGAGCACTTTACTTCATCACGTTCATTGATAATTGTTCTCGAAAACTATCGGTATATTCGCTGAAATCGAATGATCAAGCTTTAATGTTCTTCAAACATTTTCACACCTTGGTTGAGAGGCAAACCGAAAAGAAACTGGAATGCATCCGAAGTGATAATGGTGGGGAGTACATCAGAGCGTTTGATGAGTATTTCCGATCTCATGAAATTTGCCATCAGAAGACTCCACCGAAGACACCGCAACTAAATGGGGTAGCCGAATGGATGAATGGGACTTTCATGAAGAGGGTCCGACGTGTGCTTTCGGAGGCGAAGCTCCCTGGCTCGTTTTAGGAGGAAGCCTTGAGGGTCATGGCTCATGTCGTCAAATTGCCACCGCACGGTATTTTGAATGGAGAAGTGCCTGAAAAGATATGGACCGGAAAAGATGTATCCTACGATCACTTGTGGGTATTTGGATATAAGGTTTTTGTTCACGTTTCCAAAGATGAAAAAATCAAACTGGAGTCAAAGACCAGACAGTGTATATTTCTCGGTTACAAGGAAGATAAGTTTGGATATCAACTATATGATCCGATTGAGAAGAAATTAGTTCAATCTAGGGATGTCGTGTTTGTCGAGAACGAGAATATAGAGGATATTGGTAAAGGTTCAGAGTCTGTCTCCAAAAATGATGATGGTCGAGCATGTGATTCAGATCTTACGTCGGCACCTGTTCGTCATCAGATTGAAAGTCAAGGCAATGCTGAAGATGAAGAAGATCACGAGACTGCAGTGCCCGATAGAGATGAGGATGAGGCTATTCCTCCTGATACTGTCGAGCCTATCGAGACTGCTCCACTCCGACGATCCATGAGAGATCGAAGACCCTCTACTCATCTGTCAGCCGAGGAGTGTGTGTTACTCACAGACGGAGGAGAGCCCGAATGCTTTGAGGAAGCAACGGAGGAAGAGCACAAGGCGGAGTGGATGGAAGCTATGCGAGAAGAGATGGCGTCGCTGTATGAAAATCACACGTTTGAGTTGACCTGGTTGTCAAAGGGAAGACGAGCGTTGAAGAAAAAGTGGGTCTTCAGGTTGAAGGCAGATGAAAACAGCTCACAACAGAGGTACAAAGCGAGACTAGTTGTGAAGGACTTCAATCAACGGAAGCGTATTGACTTCGACGAAGTCTTTGCACCAGTGGTAAAGATGTCTTCTATTCGAATGGTGCTCGGGTTGGCTGTTGTTCTTGACCTGGAAGTAGAACAGATGAATGTGCGGATGTCATTTCTTCACGGTGATCTTGAAGAAGAAATCTACATGGAGCAACCGGAGGGATTCCTGGTAAATGGGAAGGAGAACTTAGTGTGTCATCTCAAAAAAAGTCTGTATGGATTGAAACAAGCATCAAGGCAATGGTACAAGAAGTTTGAGTCTGTCATAATAGATCAGGGCTATGAGAAGACGACCTCAGATCATTGTGTTCTTGTTCAGACTTTTTCAGAAGATGATTTTGTTATTCTCTTACTCTATGTAGATGATATGCTGATAGTTGGACGTAATACTTCTTGGATCATGGAGTTAAAGTGACAGCTTGAGAAATCCTTTGCTATGAAAAATTTAGGAAATTAGAATTTTTCACGACAGCAAATCAAGGAAGCTATGGATGTCACAAGAGAGCTATGTGGAGAAAGTATTTCAACGTTTCAACATGAAAAAGTCAAAATCAGTGAGCACACCGTTGGCCAATCACTTCAAATTAAACAATTGTGAATGTCCTACTACAGAAGATGAAAAGGCATACATGAAAGGCATACCCTATTCTTCAGCCGTGGGTAGCCTAATGTATGCCATGGTGTGTACAAGGTCAAATATAGCTTATGTTGTTGGAGTTGTCAGCCGATTCTTGTCAAATCCCGGTAAGGGGCGTTGGTCTGAGGTAAAATGGATTCTGAAGTATCTCCAAGGAACTTCTAAACTTTGTTTGTGCTTTGGAAGCAACGTGACCCTTCTGGTTGGATATACTGATGTAGCTATGGCAGGTGATGTCGACTCACGGAAGCCTACTTCGGGATATTTAGTTATGTTTGCGGGAGGAGCCGTTTCCTGGCAATCGAGATTGCAGAGGTGTGTTGCTTTCTTCATTACTGAAGCGGAATTCATTGCTATTACGTAGGCAAGCAAGGAGATGCTATGGATGAAGAAATTCGTTCGGGAACTTGGTCTCAAGCAGAAACGATATGTGTTGTTTTGCGATAATCAAAGTGCGATTCATCTTAGCAAGAACTCGTCTTTTTACGCCAAATCAAAGCATATCGATGTGAGGTATCAATGGGTACGGAATGTTGTTTACACGGGTTTGTTGGTGCTGGAGAAGATCGGGACCGAGAAGAATGGATCGAATATGATGACCAGGGCAATACAAAAGGGGAAGCTTGAAACTTGCTGTTTTATTGCCGCAATGACAATGAATAGCCCCACACGGTCGTGAGGGGAAGTTTATTGGGCTATGGGTCACTCCCGTATGGGCCTATACCCACTTGATGTGACGGATGGAGGTAAATATCCTCACCACATGAGAAAGGCTCGAGTTTCGCCTGTTAGGCGCTCAAGCCGCGTTTCCAGTAAGCCTCTGCTCGCTTCTCGCCTGAATGTCGCTCGAGCCCAAATTCCAGTAGAATGGCACTCGATATGTGCCCGAATGGCGCTCGAGTGCATGCCTGCGCCTGCTGCGCGCTCGACGGGCGCTCGAGACGCGCACTTTTCGTTTTCAGCTAATTTCAATCAGATTTGAGCGACGTTCCAGAAAAGAAAAATAGAGAAAAGAGAGAGGAGAAGGAGAAGAGGAAGATTTGATCCTCTGGTTGGGTTTTCAATCAAGTTCCAATCTCCGGTAATCACACGCACAAAACTCTTGCTGCTGAGAAGAACATCTGTCAGGTTTTATCTCTACTCTTACTCTTTATATTTCCTGTACGGGCTATGCAAAGCAAGTTGATATTGATTCTTGTGATTTGGGGTTTGTGTAACCGATCAACTGTTGCTAGTAAAAATTTCGGACTCCGTATCCCGTGGTTATTCTCCCTCGTTTCATAAGAAATTTTCGACGTAAAAATCGTGTCTTTACTTTTTGTGGTTGCTTATTGTGTGCACGCTATCATCTATTTCGTGTATCCTTGCGGTTTAAATAAGTGATTAATTCTAACACGAACCTCCCAAGAGCTCACGAAGTGAAAAGCTTTATGCACTAGGGCATTCATTAATCAAAATTGAATTCCACTCTCTATAAAAGGGTAAAAAAATTAGCTCAGTTCAACTTGTCCATACCACCACTCTCACCACCCAGCATTCCTTGGCTTGAAATAAAAATCAACTAATGCAGCCAAGACAAATACTTG